>JAVQJL010001901.1:0-29486 GCA_036024295.1 Nannoperca obscura
AGAGAGAGAGAGAGAGAGAGAGAGAGAGAGAGAGAGACAACCACCACTCGCTTTGGGAACTGACACTGAGACGTTTCATGCCCATAAAGCCCATTTCAGCAGATTTAAGAGCGAGGCAGAGTGAAATGTGATCTGTATTGTTTACTGTTGAATAGTTGGGATTACTGATAGTGTGTGGGGGAGGGTCAGCCCAGCTCTAAAAATACACACACACACACACTCACATCTCTGTGTTGGTGCTTTGGCAATATCATTCTCAACTTCAACACAAATAATACATGAGCTGAACTCAAATTAAATTAAGAGAGTTTTAGTTTCTCACCAACCACCATACTGGGACATGTTAGTGACTACTAATAAAAATAATAGCAATAATGACATTTATTTCATCTTTATTTAGAATAAATAAGGTCCAAAAATACACTCAAGCAACCGAATAACTGTTAAACAAACATTACAGGCAAAAACCTTTAGCAAAATGCAACATACAATTCTGATAATATTGCTTTCTGCACAAGCTCTTTAAACACAATAACAAAAAATGACTTGTGTACAGTTTATACTTTTTTATGAAATGTACAGGATGAGGAAAGTAGTGTTTTATGAGACTAACAGTAGGAGCATTCAGAGGTATCAAAGCTTGTTACAGCCTGAGATCCCCAAAAATATTATGTTTATACCTCATTAAAGATGTTACTGCAGCTCCATTTAGCTGTCTGGTCTATGAATGAAAAAGAGAGGACTAGTGTTGTTGTTAAATCAAAAAGCAGACCACTGCAGAGTCAGTTATTTGCTAAGTGTTTTCTTCTCCTCTGGTTCATCCCTTGAACCATATTATGCAAATTATGGTGACACAGAGTAACAGCGTGTTTAAGTTTTTGGTCTCCATGCTAAGGTGCTTAATAAGAAAATGATGGTGTCGGTGTGAGAGCGTTGATCATTTGTTCTGTTATTTGCCGCCCCAGTCGTAACTGCCGTTCTTGACAATATTATCTTCACCGAAAGCTCACAGCTCAAGCTCAACAAAAGCCTCTCTGCGTGCTTGCCCTCACAGCGATGGCGTCCCTCACTGCTCACTGAGAAAGAGAGCGGCTCCAGTCTGTATCCACTGGTTGGAGTTCGCTCCACAGGGCAGACAGATGTGCGTGACCACTTTCACCCTCTCTGAACTCGTGTACAGAGGCAGCCAGATACTCTCCTCTGACGCAGCGGAGTCAGCAGCAGAGTTCTAGGATCAATCGCACACAAGCACAACTTAATGGATGTACGCACAATTATTGCATATTTAAGTAGGTTACACGTATTGGAACAATAAAATAATGTGTTTCTCAGCTACCTCACAAAAACTAATCAATTAATTGCTAGACTGCTTAGACCTGAATACATCAGAATAATTGTTACATTTTAGATTAAATGGGTAAACACACCCATAAGATTTACAAAAAGCCTATCGCTGTTAGTTTCATCATTATATTATATTTCTGTCCATGTTTTCCACTAAACATGGCGTACTGAATGCCTGAATGTCAGACAGACAGAAAACAAACTTTCCTGAAAGCAACAACATGTTGCTGTTTTAAACACAAATACAAACCTGTGAGACCCAGGCCATGTAGCAGGGTGGGACAGCTGACACACTGGGAGAGTCATGTTGATTCTCGCAAAGATGAACGCCGTCAAAACTACAGCCTTCCAACTGGAGACCTCCAACCTGGAGAGTGAGAGAGTTGGCGTGAGAAGCAAAGGGAGACAAAGGAAGTGGGGGCAAAGGCTAAAGCAAAGCGACTGTAAACCGAGGAGAAGACATATGGAGAAATTATGAGCAGCAGATTAAACAGAACAGGACAGACAGGATGACAGAATCAAAAAGTGTGGTGAGATATAAAGAGAAATAAAAAGGAAGGAAAAGAGGACAGAGTGTATTTTAACAAAGAAAAATGAAGAGGATGAGAGGAAGGCAGGGTAGATGTTGCTGTCACCAGATAAACTAGTATGTTATGCACATTGTACATGAGAGAGTATTTATATGAGCGAATTCAGTCCAGTGACTCAGAGATTTTCCACAGTAGGCCAGATAATAAAGGGAACGCTGGCGTCAAGTCAAACATATACAGAAAACTACTAAATCACCATAATCTGGGCAAGAAAAAGCAAGAGACAAATCCAGAAAAAGCTACATTGTGTGTGTGTAAGAGAGCTCATTGCTTCACAACAATTATCCCCTCTCTTTCTCTGTCAGATGTCTGAACATTTCCCTTCCCTCCCTGCAGCTGCAGCCTCTTTTTTAAGCACCCACACCCTTCTCTTCTCCCTTTGTGTATTTTAACTTAGTGCAAGTCAAGTTGTGCCAATTTTTATTGGCATGACAGAAAATAAATAAATGCCTAAAACTATTTAATTTGTAGACAATACAATTATATCACCCTTAAATCAGAGCATGAAAGGAAAAGAAATGAAGCCTGAGTGAGGTACTGTACAGCAATTGTGGATTTGGATTTGCAGCTCTTTTCTTTCTTTCTAACTTTCTTCTCTCTTTCATGTCCTGCCTACTTCTTTGCATTTGTATTCTATTCTTGCAGTCTTTTACTCCATTATTGTCCACTTAACACTCAGCCAGAGTCTGCATTGTTTATAGCAACGCCAGTATTCGGAAGCTGGATGGCATGATCTGTAGGTTAAAGTGTGCTTGTTGCAATTCTACCTTTACTTGTAGCTTGGCCTGTGCAATGGGACTCCTCCATGATGAGAGAAACACCAAACTATCCATAGAACAACCCATGGACCTTAAACCACAAAAAGATGTTATTAACCTTTGCACGCACACTCTTTCCCCCTCACATAAACCCACAAGCATCCAGTGTTACCTGGCAGTTTCCTGTCTCAAAGCGTTGAGGAAGGTGTCAGGGTGGAAGAGCTCAGCTAGATCTAGGGTGTCAGATAGAAGAGCTTGTCTGCCTGCACGCTCCACCCAACTCTGGAGACATATAGACAAAAATACACAGAGACAGACAGACACAGAGATTAATGAACCAATAACCCAGTAAATAACAAATAAACACCCAGGAAACACACAATTCAGGGATAAAATCAGTTTCACACAGGTGTCAGGCAAACATTTAGTGAATCAATGAAAGATAATGAGAATACACACAATTTTCTTCAGTTCAAGTGGTGTGATCTTACACAAAAAGAGCTGGCTCTGAATACTTAAAGTATTTGCTCTAAATATCCACCCTCTCACCAAGACTAGTTTGGTTACAAAGAACACAAATAGTCAATGTTTGTATTGTATTTGGCTCTTTTCATAGAGTATCTGTGAGTGGAACGATCATGAGTTCTATCCGAGTCAGAGTGTATTTGTTAATGAGAGATTAAAAGGGACAAAGGGAGATGGCAAAACATAAAGTCAATAAAAATTTGTGGCCAATAGAGTATTTAATATCCCCTTGTCCTTTTATCACAGCATTAACCAGCTGATAGCACTAGAACCCCAATTAACTGCTAATGGCAATACAGTGTGCGCACACACACATACATACACACACAGACACACACACGCACACACACAAAGGCATAAACATAGAGATTCCCATTTAAGCATGTGTATATACTGTATACTTAGACATACACATGCATGCACAGACAGCGATGTGTATGTAGATAGTAAAACAACAAACGCTGTATCCAGATACAAGTACACAGTGCAGATCTGTATGGGGATAGACCCCTCTAAGCCTTATCCAATGGATTGATCGAGTCTGTCTTATTCAGCAAAATCTGCTTGGATCAGGTAAGCAGCCTCCTCCTGTGTCACTATGAAAACTAGTTATTTTTGTCAAAGGCACAGCTCTGGACTTAACCTGATATGCTATCTCATAATACAATCTTTGCTCTTGGTTTTCCTTTCTTTTTTTGAGATAGTTTCAGAGTGAAACAACAGATTCCACTGTTCTCTTTATACTTACAGCCAAATGTATCATGATATAAGCCTGCATAGCTGCAGTGGCCAGATTCAAGCCTTGAGAGCTGACCTAAGATTGAAGTCTTCATCTATTCTGGGTCCTTGTTTGCATTTCTTTTTTTAACAGGTAGGCAATTTTCTCTAAATCGCCAAAGAAACTAGTGGATTTTGCAGTCAGTTGAAAAAAACAATTGCTGACAAATAGAGGCAAAATGTGCAAACATCTGATCCAATGTCTATTATAAATGGATTCCTTTTTAGCACAGCATCAGTCTGCACTGGCCTTAGAGATAAATTGGGATGAGCATTATGCAAAGAAAGAAATATGCACAAATGCAAGCCCATACTCACATTCACACAGGCACGTACTTGCAGGAAGAAGTGCGTGCACAGACACAAACATGCACACACAAACACACACACACACACAGAGAGGAAAACATGTGCACCAAGAATTTGGGGTATTAATAACACAGTGAGCCAGTATGTGCTGGTATGTGCAGTATTTGTGTGCAGATATATGTGTGTATTTGTGTGAGCATTTGGGTGTTTTCAAGGTCGTCCTGCACGTCTGGGGTGCACTGCTGTGCTGTTAGTTCTTTATTCTTCGGCAGCTCCACACAGCAGCAGCTCTGACCGTCTCTGCCTTTATTAGACTGATTAGCTAACAGGACACAGACACACTGCTAACAGAGATATCACTCAGTCCTGATGGGCAGAAATAGACAGTTAAGGACAGTGCAGCCTCCAGATAGACACACATGAAGACAGATGGGGTGCAGAAAGAAACGAGAGATGACAGGCAGACATACACACAAACAGATGGGTAGGCAGGCAGGCCGGTCAGCAGACAGACAGACAGACAGACAGACACGGGCAGTGAAGCTCGCCCACACGAATAATGAAATGCATCAAATTCCCATAGAAATATACGTGTGTTTGTGTGTGTGTGTGTGTGTGTGTGTCTGCATGTATTCTAGTCTGCCAGAGCATATTGAGGTAGGCGTACAGTCAGACACAGTCAAGAAGAGACGGAGAGGAGTTTCAGTCAGAACCTTTATTTCCTGGCACCAACCTAGAGCAAACACTTCCCAGAACCTCATGTTTATAATAATCCATTTTATTCATGAAGAGCTTTTATGGCGTGATTTTAGTCAACACATTGCCTAACTCATCCAACCAATCAGTCATAAAAAAAAGTGTCTGAGCCATAGCCTAAAAGTACTTAGTATGGACCTTGGACCCAGGCTCAGCTAAAGGACTCTTGTCAGAAGGGAGACACCAGAAAAAGATCTGGGGCCACTGAGGGATATCTGAGCTGCAAGGTACTTTTTAAATTGTTTGAAAATACAGAAATCCAAGATATGAATGCACAATGGATGTGAATGGATCCCTCAATCATTATGCTAATGCTGATTAGAAACCTCTTAGGCATCTTAAGTCTCATTCCCGTGAGAGTAGTACCACAGATGGTTCCCAGGGGCTTCTGAGTTTTTTGATAACCAGTGAGGTCGTCAGTAAATGCCTTTACTACCAGTTATCCCACAGATAGTAGCAGGGACTGTGTGAATTTCATTCCCTGAAGGAATAACTAAAACAAAACAAGGACTTGAATCACAGAACAGATTAAAATTGCTTAGAAATATTTAATGAATTCCTGAAAGAAGTTTTCACACTGTGCAAATATGTGTTTGTCTAACTTGATGTGCATAACTGTATGTATTTGTCTATTTTTTGTAAGTATTTTTTGGGTGCCTGTGGGAAAAAGGGGGAGAAACAGACTGACAGAGAAAGAAACTAGAGTATGTCTCTTTATGTATACACATGCATGTGTTACCTGTATGGCGAGAGCCCGTGTTACTACAGCTCTGAGGTACTGCATTGGTTCTTCTGGTCCCTCCCATTTATTCTGCCATGTTAAGGGACACTGAGACAGAGGGAAATGGGGATAAAGAGAAAGAGAATACATGAGTACACAAATACATAACAAAAAAACAAGTGTCAGCAAGAAGGTATAGTAAATCATGTTGTTATGGCTACGGACATTCTGCAATCAGTAAGCTACACGTTGTGTGGTCGACTAAACGTGCTTCTCTCTTACTCACTGAACGCAGCTGTCAACCCAGAGAACTACAGTCACAGCATGCAGGACTGCAGATTCACTGAGCTGTGCTGAAGACATTCTTCAAGGGAAGGTAGCCAAAACGTCACTAGATTTTTTCCTTTTGCTATTTTTAAATAAAGTTGCTGAAGCAGTCTTAAAAGTCACGAAATTGTGGGACCATCTGATAGCCTGCTGTTGTAAACCACATACCATGTGACCACAACATCCCCATTCCTTTGTTTCATGTTGTCCCCCCATGTTTCCTGTCCCCTCTACTGTCACACAGTCGTTAAATTGTGCAACACAGACAGATAACCCAGACAACGCTGGACCTTGTTGGGCCACCTTGAAACTATTCCAAATACACATTTAAACATTGTGTGTCTGTCACTAAAGGGCATACACTCTCTTCGGCTGCACCTCCTCTATGGTCCAGCTAAAACACAATATATGCCCATGTTTTCCATCATGTCAAAAGTGATATCACTTTCTAAACTTCTGATGTCAAAGGGTTATACAGATGACAGATATGCAGATGAGTGGATCTATAAAGTGCTTGTCTTATTATATAGTCTATAAACACTGGATACATGGTTTTGTTGTTTGTCTTGCTACCAAAAGCATCACAATAACAAAAGGCTCTTTCATAAACAAATATATCAGTTTGGCTCATCATGTAAATCCATGGCACAGTTTTTGACTCACTATTGCATTTTTATCGACTTGCCGTGCCCTCACACTGTCTCACACTGAACCTGTAGCAACAGCACATCTAACTCTCCTAGGTTGCACTGTCTCAGTGGTTTGGAGAAAAAGAAATCCTCCAGATAAAAATGACAAATGCTGCTGTTTTTCTGTGGGCAGCAGTGTTCATTTTTTAAGAGACTCCAAAGCAGGAAGTAGTGTGATGTTTTTCTAGTACAGCAAAACCTTTGGGTGAGTAGTGAATGCACAAAAGTATAGACTACGTTGGTTTCCTTTATTAATGACAAGAATCTTTCCAAAGTAGTTTGAGTTGCCAAACCTTAACCAAATAGGTGGCTGATTACAAAACACTCGTATGTGTAGTTTTGAAATGCTCAAATGGTTCATTTTTGAAGGCACTGACAAATGCAATAGTTGTGTGTAGGTGGCAATGGAAAGCTTGCCTCAGCAGACAACTGTTAACTCTGGGACAGGTTAGGCAGTCCATCCTGCTTAAACTGTTAAAGAGAGATCAAAGAACTGCCTTACACACATGCATAAATACGCACAGTGGGAGATTGAGGACTCATAATTTGTTATTCAAAAATGTTATTCAAGCTTGGGAGTCATAATGGAACTAAAAGGGGACCTTGTGTGTCTGAGCTGCAAGTCAACCGTTCAGTCACTCCCCTGCTGTGTGTGCGTGTGTGTCAAAATGTTTGAGTGTTTAAGGAGATAAACAGGCAGGCTTAAGTTATGTCACTGAAATGTACAAATATTTGTTAATATTGTATGATCAATCTTAATGATGCCAGAATAGAAATGCACATTCAGAACTATTGGCACCCACTGGAAGCAGAGATTAAAACATATTATTTAATGATTTTGAGCTGGATTTAGTGAAAACTAAAAATCTAACGGCCTAGTACATTTTCAGAACACAAAGAAAGCAAGAGTGAGCTCTCAATTAGATAAAAAATAAGTTTTAGTTTTTTTGGTTTGAAAAAGAAATGAGTACTTCTTCCAAAATAGTATTTGTATTTAATTTGATTCATAGTCAACTTATGCTTACAGTTACACAAATTATCTCAGGAGGAATTCACATGTGATTTTGTATTGCAGTTTGTTGCCAGAGCATTTAATTGGTGCACATCCAGTCTCCAAGGTAACTTGCCATATTTTTTGCAATAGCTAAGTAGCTGGTGGAGGCTTGCTGGCAAGCAAGTGTTTTGATCAGTCTTTTATCACTTTTTTTTTGTTTGCTTGAAAATAAACCATAATGATCAAATAAAATAGAAATAAATGCTAATTACTACAACAGGCACTGTGAACTTCACCGATACTAGAGATTGTTTAACCTTTAATCAAAAAGCCATCTCTGCATCAGTACTCAAGCTTTGATATTAATGGTAGTGGTAATATTTATTTTTGTTTGGCAGCGCTGCTTCTGATGCTGAGTACAGTTGTTAAGCCCATTCTAAAGAAAGGCAACCTGAAGCCTTCAGTTTGGAATAATTACAGATCTAATCTTCCTTCTATTGGAAAAATTATTGAGAAATTGTTTTAACTCAATACATTTTTTTAATGTAAATGGCCTTTTGGACAATTTTCAATCTGGCTTCAGGCAACATCACTGCACTGAAACCACACTGATAAAAGTGTTCAATGATATTCGTCTGAATTCTGACTCAGGTAAAACATCAGTTTTAGTGCTAGCTGATTAAAGTGCAGCCTTGGATACTGTGGACCATGAAATATTTCTTGTAAGACTGGAAAAGTGGGTGGGCTTATCTGGCACAGTCCTCAGTTGGTTCAGATCATATCTTGAAGGAAAAGGCTATGTTGTTGCCACTGGAGATCTGAGTGGATCACCATGACATGTGGAGTCCCCCAGGGTTCAATTCTTGGCCCACTGCTATTCAGCCTGTACATGCTCCCTCTAGGTCAAATCATACATGCCAATAATATTGCTTATCAGAGCTATGTAGATGACACTCAGATAACTAAATCTGCATTTTATCATATCAAACAAATAGCAAGGCTCAGATGTCTCATGTCCAGATAAAACTTAGAGAAACTCATGCATGCCTTCATTTCCAGCAGAGTGGACTATTGTAACGGCCTCTTGTCTGGTCTTTCCAAAAAAGACAACTTCAGCTCATTTAGAACGCTGCTGCCAGAGTTCTAACAAGAACCAAGAGAATTGAGCGCATTACTCCTGTTCTTAGCATGAAGGTCGCTTCTTGTTTCATAGCATCTACACAATGACACAAGTAGCCATGGCAATAAAATGGTGGTTCATACAGATGAAAATCCACAAAGTCAAGATAAAAATGTAAATAAGAAAATAATCCATTTACATTTCACTTTATCGTTATCTGTCCTCTGCCTTCTAAGGGAGGTTATATTAAACATTCAAAGTAATCAAGTTTTAAATTCTGCTGGTAGCGAATTTAATGTGTCATGGGTTTTATGGATTGTCAGAAAATACTGCAGCATCAAAAAGGATGACAGCTGTTGTTGCTTTTTCCAAGATTCCAAATCCTTTTTCAACTACAGATACACAAGGCAATTTCTGCTCAATACATGGTGATCTGGCTCTGTACAAATTCTTCCTCTCTGGAAGAAGATAGCTTTAAAACAGGCTTGTACCAATATTTTGGGTCATAATCAATCATTTTAATTTATTAAACAGGCTATGGTAAAACTCTACAAAGTCGCAGTGCCCTACAAAACTAACTAAATGCATCTGTTTGATTATCTCAGCAACTCATTGAGATTCATTATGCAAAGTACAAACAGAGAGAATGTCTTAAAATGTGTCCTAGAAATCATCATCAAAGAAAAAAAAAGCTGTTCTCACTACTTTGGCCATGGGAAGTGTTTTAACAGTTCAATTAAAAGGGGGCACACAGTTATACATTGGTAAAACAGGAATAAGGGCTCATCTCTTTGATACTATATACTGAGTCAAGGTCAGTCATATTGCACTATGAGGTGTCCTCATTTGTGGAAAATCATACCAGATGGAAATGTGGAAATCAAACATAAAAAAATAAAAAAAGGGATTGTCCTAGGTTTATTGTGACCATGAGCACTGATTTAGGTAAGCAAACCGTTGATTTGAAGTTTGTTTGGGGTGTTGTGTTATTTTTTAAGTTTTTGATTTACACGTTAATAATTTTGTCCTATATAATGCATGAGAATGGGATATAGTTCAATGCACTGGATATCACTTTGATTGTCTTATTTCTGATTTTGCATACAGTACCAGTCTGGTACATTTTATATATAAGATAAAGACTTCAAGAGTCTGTATATAACAATTGTCACTGTAAATGCCAGGAGAAAAACAAACAAATATGACATTGGGATTGTTGATTTGAAATATTAAAAGATTTTTGATTGACATGATTGATTGTGTAGATGATGAAACACCACATTATATTAAAAATGTAACATGTTTCAAAGAGTATATTCAAATTCAAGCATCTTCCCACTTTGAAAAGATAACGGTTAGAATAAATAAAGTACTTTCAAAACTTTCAAGACTTTGTAGGAACCCTACATATATTGTTAATGGAAAAATATTCTTATCAATACTGTGACATTTCAACTATATCACACAGCCCTACCTGGCAGCTAACACATTTGATAGCTAACACATAAGAGAGGAACACTAGAGAGATGGGGAGGTGGAGAGATGTGGTTGAGACTAAAGACCTGCTGATTAATATAAAAAAAAGAGATGAGGAAAGCAGTGAAGAAGGAATTAAGCATTAGGCTTCTCTCAGGAGATTACAAACATAGAGGGAGTAAAAGCTTGATTGTGTGTATCTCCTCCTCTACCTCATCATATCCCTTTTGTCCTCATCTCAACTTGGGGACACAGACGAGAATACATGCTGTGTTTGCTAGATGTCTACCATTCAGCTCTGTATACGGTATGTGTGCCTGCCCCTCTGGCCACAACCTCATCGTAGTATGGGAACATTTTACACTTCACCTCTAAAAAAGTATAGTGTGGCGAAGATCCAAACAATGTACAAACCTGTCAGTGGAGAAAAAATTTAAATTTATGACTAAAATTACTTACAAGATGCAGGGTTGAAGTGTGCAAATGTGAGTGGAAGTGCAATGTAAGACCATTTTACTATTACATTTTCATCTTTTGATTGAAGTGAGCCCCAATTAGAATTCATTTTGAAAATACAAATTACAATTCACAGTATGTTAGCAGTATGTTAACTAGCTGTTTTTACCCATACATAAAATATCTCAATGTATTTCCCCATTGCTCCTTTTCTGTATGCTTTTTTCCTTTATTACCTCTTGATTGAGCAGGGCAGTGGCCAGTTTTTGGACTTCAGGAGTTAGCAGTTGGGTCCCTCTGATGACCTTGCTCAGGGCAGCCAGGGATTGGTGGATATTCTGTGACAACACTTACAGTTTAGTGTACATACTGTGCCAGCGTTTTAGAGCAATAGCTCCTGGCATGTCGTTTGGAATCTTGCCATCTGATTGCTGTGAGCTGGTTCATTATGTCCATGTGATACAATATACATATACTATATACAGTGTGGGAAAGTGTGTTCAAACGTTTGACTGGCACTGTGTGTGTGTGTGTGTGTGTGTGTGTGTGTGTGTATATATATATATAGTATGGTTTTACCCAATACCTAGATAAACAGTTACATACAGACTGCCGCTAAAACATTATCTACTGTAACTGTTTATGATTCCCTATCATCTCATGCATCTTTACATTTTAACATATCCACCTTATTTGCAGGGTACACGCCCTATGCTATTTTATTCAAGCTTTGTGCAAAATTACAAATGTTCAGTTAACACCACCTGTTGAGAGTGTTTTCCTTTTTGACAATGTAATGCAGGGTTAGCAAGCATTTAAGAAACAACAGAAAACGTTTGTAGTTAATAAGAGCACTGGTTGTCTGACACACCTGGACCAAGCGGATGGCGTTGAACTGCTCCAAAGCGATGAATGACAAGACCGGTGACCCGTGACCTTCAGTAGGTGGGGCCACCTTCTGGTGGATCAGAGTAGAACCCTGATAGATAGTAGACAGACAGACATATTGATAGGATTGATAGGTTGTTAAGAGTCATGTTAAAAAACTACTTAATTTTCCAAGACTGAGAGAAAGAGAAAGAGGGGGATAAAGGGGAGAGTATATGGGAAGGATGATCCTTGTTCTAATGAGATCAGAGTTATAGATTTTTATTTTTTTTTTACCTTGTGCTGTTGTGCTCCATGGCTTGCTGCATAACATTGTACAGTTGTTCTAACATTGCTTCATGTCCCTCTTATCACTGGAGCACTCTTCACTATATCAACAAATCAGTCTCCTCAAATTGGCCAGTTACATGGATACAGGATATGTATAATGCATTTTGTATCTGCTGCTGTGCATCAGCATCTTTATTCTTTTAAATGAACTATTTCAATAATACAGAATCTCCTCAATGTTCCCTGTGGGTTTCCTTAACTCAACATACATAAACTACATTCTTCTGTCATGCTTCTCCCACAAAGATGTAACCAAATAGGAAATTGTTTCTCTCTATCTGCAGTGCAAACCAGGGGGGCAATTTGTTTACATTAGTTAAGACAGAGTTCTATTGTTAGTACACCAAATGTTCGTGTTCATATTTGTGTACAAGCACAAATAGACACAGAAAAAATAATGTGCACAAACACTGATATTTTGTTTTATTCTGTTGTAGATATCACACTCTGTATCTGCACCCTGTTTGTTTTCCTTGCATTTATTCAGTAAAAGGCAAAGGAGAAAAGAGAGGAGAGAGGGATAGTAGAACGAAGGGATGAAGACAATGGAAAGAGAGATAAATGAGAATGAGAAATAAATCTGCTTGACTACAGCTCTGCTATCGTCTCCATTGTATATAAAATGTAACTTAAAAGCCAAATAAACAGGCTATGCTGTTTGATGCTTCTCCCCTTGATGTAGACTACATAAAGATTTGTAAAAATAAATACATATATATATTGTATCGTCACACAGTTTACAGACACAGTCATGCAAGTACACCTTTATACAAACACACACACACACACACACACACACACACACACACACACACACACAGAAAAGCATGTGCATTCAAGCTATACACATCCACCGATGGTCAAACACTGAGGGTTTGCTGATGACAAAGGGCCAGTTAATTGAAAGCAGTCAGAGGTAGATTGCGATCTATGGGAAGCTAGCTAGTGATAAAATGGCAAAAATTAACACAGTCAATCATTTTCCTCTTAGTAAGTTCAAAACAACTCTGACTGCAAAGGACTGGAAAAGGAGTGAGCATGTGAGTGAGAGAGAGGGAATATTGTGGCTAAATTATTTAATGTAGAGGTAGATGTCCTTTTGATTTGAAAAGGTGCTGGTCTCCAAGCAACCACACACAGGAGTGCTGCCTGACTAGGCAAGCCAGTGGCTATCACACACAGTGCTAAGTTAGAGTTTCACAGCTTTTAATTCAGACTAGTTGCTGCTGCTGCATGGGCAATGTCAAAAAAACTGTCAAAGCTTGAAAAGAACAAAAAAAAAAAAAACTAATCTATTAGAAAATACAGAGCAGGTACTATGAGCTTGATGACGAAATGGTATAAGATATGTTGAGGTTTTGACAGAAAAAATAAATCAGAAAAAAAAGATTCAGATACAGAGAGAGCCTTAAAATGTTTTCATCAAGTTGATTGGTTTGAAGAAAAAGGCAACATAAAAGAAAGAGGTCAGATTCTTGCTGAAGTGGTGTGAGGTTTCTGCTTAGGAAAAAGAAGAGTGAGAAAGATAACCTGGAGAAAAAAAACAACGTACCTGGTTGAGTTTCTTCCATAAATTGAGGACGGGTGAAAGTCCATTCGACCAGAGCTCCCTGTCAAATTTTGAACCAGTTGCTACTGAGCGGCTGAGGACACGGAGTTGGGAAATCACCTGTGAGTCAATCAATTGTAAACACAAACAAAAAATCAATTTAGCAAAGGTGTTATAGAAGTGGCACAGAGGCGCCTGTTTCCTGAATTAGTAATCTGAGTGTTGCTTTTGTTTATGAGACTGGTAGCTGCTGTCTGTAGCCTGTAGCACACCTGTAAAAGGTCGCCCAAATGTTGTTCTTTAATATAATTAGAGTTGTGACTGATGATAAAAACCCACAATATGTAGACAAAAAATGATTGTGTAGTATTTACTAAATCACACTTTTCTTCTGTGAAAACTGCAAAATGTGAGCCGAATAAATATGCACTTTTGCTAACATCTCTGGTGGCTACACTCTCCAGTGACAGTCAACACTGTTTTAGGTCGTAGAATATTGCAAGTAAAAAAGGCCAAATCCCAAACACATCTCCTAACAGCTCCTTACACACCTAATCAAGCATGCTTAGCTTCAGGCTCAGAGTCCTGGATATTGCTTTTATTTTGACTCAGTGTGTATGTTTGTGTGGCTGTGTGAGTTTCTATATATGTGTGCGTTGTGAGGAAGGAAAAGCGTCTGATAAATGGCTTTCATTTGGGCCAGGAGAACTCTTTACTAACACCTGCTTTATCTTCTCTGCTCAGGAGGGAAAGTGTGTGTGTGTATATGTATGTGCATGGTTGTGTGTGTGTGTGTGTGTGTGTGTGGATTTGTATGGAAGAGAGAAGGGAGAAAATAACGGGAGGATAAAAAAGCAGATAGCTAATCTAGAACTTTACTCTGACAGTAGTAGAAATGAGGGCAGCTGAGGATGGAGATTTGAAATGTATTGGGGTTCAAATATATAGGGATTTTAATATATTAATATTTATTCTTATCTCTACCAATGACTACCAGGCAGCAACTGCATTTACTGTCAACCGACTGGGAAGAAAAAGTTACTAGACAATGTCTATGCGCAAGGAAGTTCGGTTTTAATCACACTGGGTGCAGTCAATTTAGTGAAGGCTTTTACTTTAATTCAATGTAATCCTGGATTGTGGTTCATGGCTTTTAATCAGGGGGCAATTTTTTATGGAGTTAGTCAAGATGACGTTCAATAAAGACATCTACCGAGCAGATCTTTGTGTAAAAAACACAAGCACTGATGCTATTATACCCAGACATATAATGTATGTCTGTAGACACAAGGGAGTCCTCAGTGGACATTTAGGACCATTCGGACCCATTTTTGGTCATTCACACTAAGCTTATACATTTACTTCAAATGGCATCACCAAAACCACTGACCGTCCCCTGGGATCTCTTCAGTGAGGGTGTGTGGTTAAGGTCTTAAGACCTTAGGGTCCTTAGGGAGAGGAGAGGGCATACATTAAGGGAAATAAGACAGAGAGAGATAGAGAGCGAGAGAGCGAGAGAGAGAGAGAGAGAGAGAGAGAGAGAGAGAGAGAGAGAGAAAGAGCATGAACATGACAGTGACAAATGACAGCAGGAGGGGAGACAATCACAAGTAGGAACACACACAGCCTTTTGGGAGTTATGTGAATTAAACTAGGTTGGTGGTTCCAAAGACCTGCTGAACACTGACAGTATGAATGGACTTAACACCCACATAGGGGCTGTAGACACAAGCTGTAATTGTTTTGCGTGGTTTAAGTGCGTTTGCTGACGATAATAGCACACAGAAAGACACATACGTACACAAAACCATCTCATTCTGTCCATCCTTTCCCTTCCTTTCATTTTTACTCGATTCCCATGAACAGGTGTATGAAGATCTGTTGAAAACAATGATGAGTAGGAACTAATTTTGTATGTTATACATATAATTTACATATGTGTGTGTGTGCCATTCTGTGTGAATCATGCAAGAAACAAAAAGAGAGCAGCGCAGTCATGCACCTTTTACTCAACATCCTGTTTCTCTTCCATCATTTTATCTTCTAGCCTTTCCTTTTGGTGTAATCCCTGTCTCTCTTTCTCTCTTAAACACAAACACACACAAAACAGTGAACGAACAAATCTGGTGAATGTGTGAGACTGCATTGCGTTGAGTTACATCAGAATCTGCAGTGACCATGAACCACTACACATATCCGTGTGCACACACAAACTCATACATGTGACCACACACCCACAAATGATGATTATTATTATTATTATTGATGACAACATCAGCATAAATATTGCAGACCATCTGCAACCAGACATGTTGTCATTGGAAAATAGTTAGTGCAAACAGAAAGTAAAAAATAATCCTAAGCGCGCGCACACACACACAAATCTCAATATCTTTGTATTGATCCTATATTAAATACCCTAGCCTATAATCCAGGGTCCCTCAACTTTCTTGTACATGGCCCCAGTTGTGTCATCTTTCCCGTTTGCAGACAGTTTAATGTTGCACTATTTGCTAATGTTACATTATTGCTGCATTGTAGACTTTTTAAAATCAGCTTACACTTACAAACGCATGACAACATAACCTTGACAACAACAAAAGCAGACATGATATTCACTGTGATGGATCACCCATCTAAACCTAGTTTCTTCTTCTGCGGGGTGAATAATACTCTGTAGTGAAATAAATAAAAACGGATGGCTGTCTGGTATAATGCTTTAACTTTAAATTGAAGTCCTGACCCTAAAATAAACTGCTTTTATGTCTCTTGAATGGCGGTGGGCTCCTGCAACATGACTGTGGTTGTGGGTTTGTTTAAATTGTTGTTGTTTAAATACACAAACATGCATTAACTCACACACTCAAACAAACACACATACACAGAGTATAGATTGAGAAAACAGAAATAACTGCAATGTCATACAATGTAACTATACAGGTTGCACCTACAATCTGGTAGAGTAATCACCGCAGTTATTTAAATAGTAATTAGGAGATAAATTGCCTTCCTGTACAAAGAGTGGAATGACAAGACAAAAAATGGCTGCCACTGAGAAAAGGTGAGTTCCTTTTGGCAGAATTGTGTTATACCAGAGGAAATTAAGGTTAAAATCAACAAACAATCTGGATTTTATTTGCACATGGGAAATGTTTGCCTGCCAGAAAGCCTTTAGGAAGCCAGGTGATGTAGTACAAAGAGCGACAAAGTCTAAGTGGCAAGGGGGTTGGGATGGATGAGTGGGTCAGACAATGTGCCGAAGAGATTGCTGTTCGTGTCCCGCATGAAACGTTAAACTACAGTATATATCTTTGGTGCCTTAACCTGACCAGACTGCAACCATTTCACAGCAATAACCACGTTTCTGACAAAAAGCCATTGAGGGAAACCCCTCCCACATGCATTTTATTTAGTTTAATATAATAACGTATTATAATTAAACCACAATTAAAATATGCTCTGATTGGTTCTCTGAGACCGAATCTTACTGATCAGCGCAGGACGTTCCTAACACATAAAATGAACCTGATGCAGACAAATTAGGAGAAATGGATATGAAAAGTTTAACATGTTTATAACATAATCCCAAAAGTCCACCTGCGGAATGAATCAAGGAGAGTCTGAAAGAAAACAACAGAAGCACCTGGTTCTTGGTAAATTTTTGTCAATTTTTTTGTCTAACTTTAAGCTGTCACA
The DNA here is from genome assembly GCA_036024295.1 of Nannoperca obscura. Lineage (NCBI taxonomy): Eukaryota > Metazoa > Chordata > Actinopteri > Centrarchiformes > Percichthyidae > Nannoperca > Nannoperca obscura. Next base: position 17,306 of record JAVQJL010001901.1, read on the forward strand.
CAAACACATACAAAATTCACGCAAACACCGAATTGAAACATGCTCTTAGGCTACAGTAAACATCTATGCTGCTGGTGCATTGTCTGTTTGAAGCAAATAAACACAAACTGCAAAGACATTCCAGCTATCACATTTGCATTCAGTCTGAATGCACCTCAATGGCACATGTGACCATGGCAGAGGTAGCGCTACTAGGAATCAAACCCAAGGCCCATATATTCCCCAAGGCTACACCTCTTCATACTATCTTAGGTTCTTTTGTATGAAGTCTAAGTGTGTACTGCCATGTATGTGAATACATGTGCTTTTGTGAGCATGAACAATGCATGTGCGCGTATGTACTGATGCATGAACATTCTTGGGTGCTTTCATGTTTGTATATGCGAGTTAGAGAGAGTGTGCATCTACATATCTGTGCGAGCTTATGGGAATAAATGTGTGTGTGTGTAGATGTAGGTTGTGGTGGTATGTGTGTTAGTGGGAATAAGCAGGAGGCTGTGTGTGTTTCAGTATATCTGTGTGTGTGTGTGTGTGTGGGGGGGGGGGTGCACCTGGGAACTGATAATTCTCTGGGAGGATCTCTCTATGTTGGCAGGCAGACCAAAGAAGGCAGGTCTGTCATCCTCTGGGAGATTCTCTATTACACTGCGGTAGTCCTGGGAAGACACACAGACACATACAGGTCACACACAGAAATGCACCCTCATGCACATATGAAGAGAAAGAGAATGTCAGCATGCTTCCTATTTTTATCATAGCTCTAATACACAAGACAACATTTTAGAATTTCCAAGCAACAAATTCTAATCAATTGAAAAAGTAAAAACTTGTAGAATGCTTGTTAGATTGCTATGTAGGAGTATCGGATAAATTATGCTATATTATCCTTAATTAATCCTAATCCTAATTAATCCTAATTGCTGTTTGTATGGTTTGATGCAACATCTCGAACAATATCCATTTTGCACAAAAAGTACTTCAAAAGCTTATTTTGCTAAAACTGAACTCCCACTTAAGTTTTGGGCATTTATGTACACTTATTTGTATGTATATGAAGCTGCATCAACAGAATCCAAAAACAGAATGTGAAGCAGTGGAAAGAACAACCACAAATGTGTAAACTTGAGGCTAACTAATTGGATTTGTTTCTACTTTATAAACCAACTTAAAATGAAGCACAACATGGACTACTGAAACATCAATACTGTTCAAACAAAGAATAGTAAATCTAGTCATTAAAAAGTTTGGAAGCATTAATTCAGTACCCTTTCTTTGAATTGTTTTTCCCTCTCTGCCAGTGCACCTGGGACCATTAGGATGTGCATACAACATTGCCACTTAAGCTTTAAAGTACAGATAATAAAGAAGTGATCCTTTTTTTCTCTGTAGCAAGAAATTATTTCTTGGACATCTTTAAGAGTCCTATATACAGCACCTCAGCCTGCAACACAGTGCAAATTAAAGTGTGGGCTTGCCAACTGCGTGTGTTAGACCTCTGTGTCATCCTGACAACCTACCAATACGAAGCAAGAGTTTGGAAGGCTGATCTGAGGCGGAAAGAAGCGTGTTCCACCTCTGCTCTTTCTCTGACCAGCTGAGAGAGAGGACGACAGGAGCTGTGCAGAGAAGAACTGCTCCAGGTATGAGTGTAAGATGCGGAGGTCAGAGGGGTTGTCGATGCGTCCACCATAAATGGCACTCTCCAACAGGCCATGGACAAACTCCCACTGGAAGGGTTTACCACCTTGGAGATACCAAGACACACAGACACAAAAAAAGCTACAAACGTGTAATAGTGCACACAGAACAAAAGAACATTAACATGCGCTCATGCATACATACAGAAATGTAGGGAGAGCCAACAAAGGGCAAATGCTCACATATATACACTGCATAGAAATGCAAATGCAGAGTCGTCCATGTCATACTCCATTAGGGGTAGTGTAAATTAAAGAGGAAATTGATCAAAGATCCCACGTGTTCCAGTTCTTATTACCATTTGTTTGTTACCAGCCCTCCTACCTTCAAAAAGCCTGTCGATGATCTCAAAGCCAGCACGGAGGTCCGACAAAGAAAACTCATAGAACTTAGTCCAACCCTGGATAAAGTACAGAAAAGGGGCAATAAGTACAAAATATATTTATTTTACCACCTGTAGAAAAGTCACCACATATCAAGCACTAATGGGTTACTTTCAATATTCCAAATCAACCAAATAGTAACAGATTGCATCCGAAATCTCACATCACACATATTGTTTGAGGACTGTTAAAAGCACTTCAATGCATCCACATACATTTACTTGCCTCTACAATGACCTGCTCAAAGTTTACACAGTTACACTCATTGATACTTTTCAGAAACCCAGCGCAACCAAGGTTTTGAAATACAGCCGCAATATAAATTGCTTTAATAACATTCAGGGGGAAATCTCCAGTAGCTGTTGAGTAAGGGCTACTAGACTACTATTCACTTTTTTTTGATCCAGCTGTCTGGTCACAAGCAATACAAAGACAAAAGCACTGCAAACTTGGAGCACAGAGAGTGAAGACATGAGCACTGAGGCTTCAGGGCAGTAAATAAAACTCTGCTGCAATCACACAACACATATGCACACATATGGACAAAAGAACACACACAGTTAAGCACACACAGACAACACTGACCGTCTCAGAACAAAAATAACACAAAACACGACTAAGTGTGAGGGCAGTCTCAGTTTGGGAGTGTGCGTTTGTTGCACTTCACTGCTATTCAATCAGCTGTTGTAATCTGCCCACTGATGCTGTAGGTGGATGAGGTGAGGGCTGGAGGAAAGCTCTGTAGGCATGTTCAGTAATTCTTCTAATGATTAAGTGTGTCTTGCTTGTTCTGTAGTTTTGTGTCTGAGTGTATATTCAGAGAATGTGTTGGGGCATGTTTCTATTGCATTTGGTAAATCTGCTAACATGGGTATGAGTGAGACTACAGATTGGGCTCACACGTGTATGTATTGTTTTATGTATATGGCAATGGCTGCTTATTCAGTGAAGGATACAATGTATGGGTTTTTGATTGTGTGTCTATGTTTTCAATGATTTTGTGAGCACTTCAGAAAGTGTGCTACCTGTAGTTGCATGTTTATTAGTTATAATTGGGCACTTGTTCTGTTATGGCCATCAAATACAACCCTAATCTTTCTTCTGCTGCAGTGGATCTGTTATGCTACACACACACACACACACACACACACACACAAACACACACACACACACACACACACACCTTATCTGCCTCTCCTCTTTTGTTTTTTCTTCTCTCTCAATGTCTATTCCTGTCTTTTTAAATGTAGTGGTTTCTGCACAGGCATGTAAAATGGATGAAAACAGGGAGAGTATAAATGAGAAAAGGAGGGAGAAAAGTTGATGAAGTGAGAAGAAGTGATAGCGGAGTGTACGAAAGGAGCTGTGAGTGCTTCAATAATTAGGCGATCATGTTCTTGAATGAGGAACAACATTACCATCTCAAATGAAAACGCTTAGCAGAGATTCAGTGAGAGAAATAAGAGAGAAAGAGAGAGAGCAGGGCGACAGCATCCAGGGAGGGAGGCCAGTAAAAAGAAAACTGGGAAAAAACAAGTAAGCAGAGTAAAGTGACAGAATTTAAGGAAGTCAGAATGGAGAGACAGATCCCCAAGAGACCTACAAGACACAGGCATACTGCATGTTAGTTATGTAGGTTTACATTCTCATACAGGGCAATCAATACTTTATTTTCCACTACTCCGGGGGGGGGGGGTGGTTAAGGGGACTAAGCCTTTGGGAATCGGAGAGACAGAGAGAGGAGAAGCAAGTGTGCTACCATTTAGGCAGATTAATTACAAAAACATGGTCTTTGCTACAGTTCTGCCTAGTATTTGGTTTTACTGGGAGTGTGTTGGTTAGCAGACAAAAGAGATATCTGCTGTAACTGCAGACATGTTTTATTCGATTAGACAGACCACTCTGACACAAATGAGTGCCACTGCATCTTGAGACTCTGCCACACACCCACATGCAACCAAACTGAAAAAAACAGTTTGTTTGAGATGACAAATGGAAACATGGCACTGCACAGTGCAGCAAGTATCAAGTGATTACAGGTGCAAACACATCTCATTTTGCCTGTGTAATAAGGTATCTGCATCTTTGTATTGGATTATTTTGGACTCATGCTGCTCAACCAAGCAAACCAGCACTTATAAACAAAAGCCACAGACTCACAAAGCTTTATATAGTGGACTTGATTGTGTTTCTTCCCATTTGTTATCGTGTAAGAAAACATGAGAAAACAGCAGAATGTGATTATCAGTCAAGACTGATATTCACTGAATCGTATTATTCTAGTTTTTGAAACTACACTATCACATGTTAATGTTTGCCTGAAGAAAATAATTCAGTATTTGACTGAATCACACAAAAAATGGTGGATTTTTGAGCGAACCCTAACTGCAAATTGAGTACTAGACATCAAAAAATAAAGCAGTTATGTAAAGACCCACTTTGGTTGAAGACATTAATCAAACCAATGCATGCTTCTATCATTCACTACATTATCAAGGTATTACAAGTTATAGAAATTGTCAGATGCTTTGAGAGTTAACAAAAAGCTAAGTGTCATGTAGATGATGAGGAAGCACAGAGCCACCCAATGTCCCAATGCACAAGGGAAATCTGTTTTCATGGGCCATGGCTGCTGTATTAAGAATCTTGAAATAATTTCTAAAATCTATTTATTTAGTCATTCATTATGTGTCGATGATGAGGTTAAGAGTCTTCAGTTATGATTATTTCCTTTTTAATTTACAACAGCAACTGAACAGTTTGGATACATTAATTATTTTGTATATATAACAAAAATTTATTTAGTAAATCTGATTTGAGTATTTACAAAACCTGTGGTCTTTTGGACATAAGGGACCCAGTAGCCTGATAACTCAGGCGAGTGTTAAGCACCATTTCCCTCTATGCTTTGTGATGTGTTGTCTATTTTGTGCTGATTCTGCCTTGGGAAAATAAATTGTCTGTTCTATAGGGATGCAAATTATAAAATTATTAATACCCTCTATCTAGAGATGATTTATCACCATGGCTCAAGTACAAATGAGGAAATACTTATAGTAGTATAGTTTGTAAACATTTTGTATTTCCTACACTTCCACTGTCCTGACTTAACATTGCAAACCCTTTGGTCTACAAGCAGCAGCAAAGCCTCACCAATGTGGGGGCTGCTTTATACATTGTCTATTGTACTTTGTTTACGTGTTGACCAACAGGCGCATTTACAACACACACACACACACACACACACACACACACACACACACACACACACACAAAGACTCTACTGGAGGCACAGCACAAAGAGCAAACACTATCTATCTATGCTGGTCAGTAAGAAAAAATAAAACTGATCTCTGGAGTAGTTTTGTTTTTTACACTTTCTCAGGGTGTCCATGCGTGGACTAAGACTTTTTATGTCAGTGTAACTTCCTCCTCCTTGGATATCAATCTGTATTTTTTTCATTAACTGGCTAGGGAATAAATAAATCTGTCTAAAACTGCACTCAGTAATTAAGTAACTGGAAACTAGTGTGGAGATAAGGTCATATACTGTATGTGTGGGTGTGAGTAAACACATCTTTGGGTTCTTCAAGTAAAAACTACAGAAAACTTGCGATTTCAAAGGGCAGTTAAGTATCTACATGTGACAGCAGCTAATGCCAGTAGCACTCATAAAAAGCTTCAATGCAATGGCAGGAAAATGTAAGAAATGGAGCAAATTTGTCTGTTTGTGCCATTGTCTTGGTTCCACATCTAGGAATGCTACAACATTACAAGTGCCAAATGTTTCCTCTTTTAAATGGCACTGTAATGCTACAGTAGTTTGAGTTTTTGTCTTGAGATGATATTGTGGTGTTTGTGTATTTTACCTGTGGTATGTAGTTGCGTCTCTCTTGGCAGACAGCATGGAACCAAGCCAGACAGAACAGAGACTGGGCTCTGGCCAGGATGCCTCCTACACACAAACAATCGGCAGCATGTCACAACCAAAATAATAATTGATCATTATCAGAGTGTCTGTGTTTTATAAACCTTGAGGGCAGTTATCTTCAAATATTTATCAAAGTAATATAGAGAGGAATGAGAGCATGTTGTATTGTGCTATGGATGGTTTAGACCCAATTTGCCGTTGTTCGGTGTCAAGTTTGCTGGGATTTCTTTGTTGAAATGACTCATAGCCTGAGCTAACGATTATGCACTGATATCACTACCAGTGATTACAGTGATAACATAGGATTTTATGTTAAAAAAAAAGAAGAAAGACTAGACTTTACTGTAATGACAACAACGCACACTCTTGAAGCGTAGGGGCCAGCTCATTATCTGCATCTGGTTGTTAGTTTAGATGTAGGATGTACTGTAAGATATTAATTCCTTAAAAAATAAAGCAGAGACATGGGCACTAATTTAAATAACAGCATTATTGAAAAGGTTTGCATCATTGCTTGGAATAAGAGCAATAGCAAATGTGAAGCAACAGCAAACGGAAAACTATTCAGGAGGAGAAGAGAAGAGAAGGGAAGAGGAGAGAAAAGGAGAGCCAACCTTTACTGATCTGCTCTGGAGTCCATGACTCATATGTTCTCATCAGATTCTTCTTCAACCCGGGAGGAGCCTGTAAATGGAAAAGAAAGGGAGGACAGACAGACGGAAGGGATGAGGTAAAGATGGATAGAGGGGAAGGGGAAGAAAGAAAAGGTTTCATTAAATAAAATCTTCTATAATATAAGAAATGCTCAATGCAAGTTTAAATTTCAAGTAAACATACAGAAACATAGCAAATCACATGGAGACATTAAGCATGTGTGAAAGACGTATGTGCTACTTGGTAAGATGATATAGGACATGCTGGGGAGCACAACATTTTTTTTTAATAAAAAGGCACTGCTGGGATTTGAACCCAGGATCTCCTGTTTACTAGACAGGCACTTTAACCAACTAAGCCACAGCACCTCATTGTTGAAGACTACAACTACATTATGACAGCAAGGGCCCTCCACACATCTGCTACAGATTTTCCAAGCAAGTTTATAGAGCAAATGCATTCATATTTATGTCAAGAAGACGTATCAGGATGTTTGTAAAACAAAGGGAAGAGGATACGGCATACTACCTAGACACAGAAGCTATTACAGAGCTAGATTCCAGAGTTATAGTGTGTTGGTAGTATTTTAAAGTGTGAAAAAAGTTATAGTAATGTGATGTGAGCTTGTATTATTGTGTGAATAGGAAATTGAATTCTGAGAATTTGCTTAGCATTTGATGCTGACATCCCAAACGGCGTGATATGTCAATCCCTGGCAACCCCAAAAAGAAGCTGTGACAGCAATATGGTGTCATGTTGTTTCATTTCACAGTCTGTTTAATGTTGTTTTATGTTTTAGGTTAAGCCAACACCCAGTGTCCAGCACCAGATAAACATTTGACCATATGCAAAAAGCCTTACTCTCATTTCAAAATGCTCATATTATTGTAGTAAAACATGTAATTGTCTGACAACGCTGAACAAGCAAAGGGAAAGACAGTAAACCATATTAATAGGGCTGAAGACTTTTTCCACATACAAAAAGACAAAGTAATTTAAGTAATTTGTAGGCCACCGTCAGTGTTTCTGGGACTTACAACAAGAGTCAACAAACAAATAATAAAAAAACATTGTTTGGTCAGGGTTGGACACCCAGTAGTTATTACCAAGGGGAGGATTAGGGCCACAGCCCATGACACACAGTGCTATTGGTGCTCTTTTATACAAACAGCTATCACAGTGTATATATACAAATTCCATATATACATGTTGCACTGTATGTTAGTTGGTAACGTTTTCCACATGAGTCAGCACATACTGTATCTCTCAACAGTTCCCTGTACATTTGATTCCTCTGGCAACAACAGGCTCTGTTTATCATAGAAACTATATACACTGACACCAGCTCACACATGATCAGCTTTGCAGAGCATTTGGCACCTCCATCTGGTTTTTGATAATACACCGGCAGGTAATGCATATGTACTACATTTGCAAAAATGAGCAACATCACTTCAAATGTTACGAACTTCACTAGATTGTCATGGAATGTGTGTGTGTGTGTGTGTGTGTGTGTGTGGTGGTTGTGGCATGCAATGTCATGTAGAGTAAGGTCACATATATAACTAATAATACTACTATTTCATCAGATTAAAACATTTAATGACTTGATCAGCCTCTGCACCAAACTACCAGATCACTTTGTAGAAAAAACAAAACAATCTCTTACACTTGTCCTGCAGTCCAGAAATAATATATTACAGTAACTTGGTTATCGCTGACGATGTGTTCAGGATGTGTGTGCATACATATAAAGTATGCCAATAGGTTTGCGTGTGACTATGTCTGAGAGGGGGCAAAGAAAGACAGACCGACAGACAGAGAGAGAAAGACTGTTTTTGCAGCATGCTTGGCTGATGAAGCAGCTAACCCCTTGAGCATGACTCCCATCAGAAACACACTGAGCACTAAAGCATGCTTCACTAACACACAAGCTGCAGGCTTCTGCGTCTCCCTAGAAATGTACAGTATATGTGGCTGCAATGCCTAAATAGTGATTCTATGGGAGAAAAAAGACACACACATTGTCAGGAATTCATATGATTTTTCAAACACACAAAGCTCTTACACACCCTGCACTCTTGTGAGCATGCCATAACCTACTATCATGGTCCACAACACCATTCTGTAGAGATTCACAAAAACCAACAGTCTATATTTGAGGAAATTAAAGGACAAGTTTCAACACTGTATATAAAAAACACCACAGATTAATGAACATGTGTGCACATTGCACCTAGAAAAACGTGTGGGTGCATGTATGAGTGTAAAGTTGTGTGATATGAGTATTATATGGGCATTGTCTTTATACACGTACCTGTGTGGTGATGAATGTGTGTGTGTGTGCGTACCTCGTAAGTGATCTTGAGGCTGGACTGCAGCAGTATGGGAGGAAATCTTGGGTGAATTTCTGCAGTCAGCCAGAGACGGAAGCCTGCTTTGGGATGTAGCACATTTAGCTCCTGTGGAGGAAGGGTAGTGCATTAGACATCCATGCATTAGAGACATTAAGAGATCACCACAGGAATATGAGAGAAATGTGAGATCAGATTACTGCAGTATCAGGTTGTGGATACAACAGTTAGCTGAGGTCTGCATTTTCACATGCCTCCCCACCCACACACACGCAAAAATACACAAATATACTGTATTTTAAAACATGAATCTCGCTCATTAGTTGAAACAATTAGAAAAGACCTTTCATTGCACATATTGTCCAGACACTGTTATCATGCAGGTCCATACATTTTCTAAACTGCTTATCTTGTTTAGGATTGGAAAGAGCTGGAGTTTATCCTACAATGTCCACAAGGCATAACTTGAGGTAAAAGTGATAACCACAAAGTTTATACAAGGGTAGAGTAATCACTTTGTACTGCATTGAATGCACTTTTTGCTGTATTTTTTCAACAATCCACTGACTTCCTTAGCTTTCCTAAAAGCAATATCTTATTTCATTTGTTAATTGAAATTTAACCTGAGTGCAAATGTAACTAAGCCCCGACTCAAAAGAATAGATTTAGCCTTAGAAGCCTTTTGTCATATTTGGTTTTCTTGGTAAAGATACGTTGACACGTTTCCTCTCTCCTTTTTTTCCCCATGTAATTCATTCTTAATAAGAATAATTGCATGGTGACAGATTTTCCACAATGACAAATTCACCTCAGTTCTATATATTTGTTTCTATCTCTCTCTTTCTGCAGCTCTTCTTTTCTGTGACTCAGTCGCTGTCTCTTCATCTCAATTTCCAGCTTTCTTTCTCTCACTTCTCTTCTTACATTCCTTCCCCCTCTCCTCTATGTTTCTCAAGACGTGTGGTTAAAAATAGCATGCTGGCACCTTAGGGTCTTGTGTCATCTGATTGGGCACTCACATACAAGCACAAGCACACATACACACACATACACACACACACACACACACACACGCACGCACGCACGCACACACGCACGCACGCACACGTTGAATTGTAATCAATGTGTTTCTGCATCATTTGGAACCTGATTCTTTCTGAAACAGTTTATGATCACAGAAAATCTAAAAACAGAGAAAGTGACATCCCTTAAAGAAAACCCTCTGTTTCACATTTTGTGAGTGTGTGTGTGTGTGTATGTGTGTGTTTGATGTGTTGTCAACCAGAATAATACTGGAATAAATGAAACACAATGAAAAAGAATAGATAAATAGAAAAAGGAAAAGAAGAAGGAACACAGAGAGCGGGACAGAGAACACAAACATATATATCATGTTTTTCAGATGCACAGTGTGAAAGACACTATAGATGACAGATAGATACTAAAACTCAACAAGCTATATTCACACATACAAACATTTTTGCTGACTGTAATTCGTATCTTCACACTAGGGATAAGAATCAAAAGATACAGTAACAAACCTCTCACAATGTCATGTGATAATGATTACTGTAAATCGCAAAAAATCACAGCATCTGTCATTATTTCTTTTTTTTGTGATTGGCGGACAGGGAGGCATTTAGGGTGGTAAATAGGCTAATAGATCGATTGAAAGATAGATCCATAAGTCGATGAATGGAGTGGGTGATGTGAAAAATGAGAGACAGAAAACAGTGCAAGTGGAAGAATATGAGTAGACAGGGATGAGAGGACATCTGCACTGCCAACTTCAATTATGAACACTGACCGCTCTCCTCATCTGCCTCTGTTCCCTCCTTTCACCTCTTCTAACTGACCAACTGGTTTAGAGAAGAGGGGAGGAACTGGAGAGACAGATGGCAAAAGAAAGCTGGGAAATTTAGAAACTACATTGAGACATACAATAAGAGTGAGCAGATGGACGCAGCAACAGAAACAGAGGCAGAAACTAAAACAAAGCCCTCTCTTGGTATCATTTCCACCTGCCTGTTGAAGCCCAGTTCATCTTTCCCTATGTCGTTCCATTCACATCTACTGTGTCTTCATTCTTTCTTTGCTATGCTCCCTGTCTCCCTTGTTCCCCATGTTGCATCAGTTTTTCATTTCAAGCTCGACTGCCGAGACCCCGACCTCCTCGGTTGCTGGGCAAAGAGCAACACAAAGAAACAGTGAGAGAAAGGGGGACAGACAGACAGTTCGAGTTATACAAAATTTGTGGGTTGGGGGGGGGGGGGACTGGTGAGAAGACAGACTGGGTGTAGAGGTGGAAACAAAAGCAGAAAATGGAGAGAGAAAAAATAGGAAATACTAAGAGAGAAAAAAGAGAAAAGAGAGATGTGAGCAGAGTGAGACGGAGAAGGATAAAAGTAGAAGAGGAGAGCTGTAATAAGCTGTGGTTTAGGTCACTACGGGAGTACAGACAACTGGACAAGAGGGATCTCTGGCTAACCCCAGGGCACCCACATGCACTCTCTCTCTCTCACACACACACACATACACACACTCAAAAACCAAACAAACACATACACACTCTCACACAGGTGAGGGCGGACACATAGACACAGGCCAATCACTGCCAACAGCTGTGCCTCCCAGTGAGTTATGACCTGCTACAGTGACACAGCACTAAACAGAGCCCCAGGAAAAGCACATGACACAAACAATGGTTGTGTGTGTGTGTGTGTGTGTGTGTGCGTTTATAATATTGTTTTTGTAATATCATAGATAAACACTGACTGAACACTGAAGTGGGGTGACACAAAAAATGTAATTATACACTGTAAAGTACACAACATCGTCCTAGCTCCTCGTTTCCACTGACCTTTCCCCCTAACCCCAACTCTACTTACATGACACTGATGATGTGAAGAAGTGCTTGTTTCACAGGACTTCTTCCATTGGACTATTTTTTGAAGCCTTTTCTTGGACACTTTATTAAGATTTTTGAATTTATACATGGAATATATATATATATATATATATATATATATATACACACCCGTTAAAAAGTTTGGGGTCACCCAAACAATTTTGTGTTTTCCATGAAAAGTCACACTTATTCACCACCATACGTTGTGAAATGAATAGAAAATAGAGTCAAGACATTGACAAGGTTAGAAATA
>JAVQJL010001909.1:0-15036 GCA_036024295.1 Nannoperca obscura
TGTCAAACTGTGACCCAAATCTCTGATCAGTCAAATCGCTGTAGGCTACTCAATCAGCTGTCTCACACACACACACACACACACACACACACACACACACAGACACACACACACACACACACGGGACTAATTCAGTTTCTGAAAGTTCAGCTTTAATGTCACCACCTGACTCATCTTTTATCAGCTCGGTTGTGAAACCCTGTTTGTGTGAGTGTGTCTCTTTTGTGGCAAAGCTGAGTCACCGCGAACAAATCTCTTCAGAAAGGAGATGACAGACAAAAGGGACAAGGGTTTTTTTTGTTCTTCTCCAAATTGGATGATGTCACTTTATTTCAATAAACAACTACATACAAGTAGCAAAATACAATACATTATCAAACTGGGATTTATTTACAGTAAGTGCAAAATACAACATTATAAATAAGTGATAATTTTACAAAGATATGACCTTAATCATCACTAGCTTACATCTGGTAATCATAGCACTTAGGGGTCGACAGATGACACATTTACATTTTACATTTAGGCATCCCATTTGGCCGGGATGAGCGCAAAAGAGAGATGCGAGAAGAAAGGAGAGAAAAGGCTCATATGAATGTCTTTGTTCAGAACACAGAAATGAAGAAACAGCACATCCTTCGGCCAGTTTCCACCAGCTGAGCTCTACCCTCCAACATTTTCTTTGCCCAGTCCTTCACGCAGGCTGACAAACTGAGCTCTGTCCACTCAGGTCAAGTTCAGACTGCAACACAGCGCAGAAACACGCTGGCGTGTGCCGAGGGTGGATGTCAACACGGACCGGGCCGGGGATCGAACCATCCACCTCTCGGCCCTTTAGAAGCAGGCCTCCCCTCCAGCCAGGGCCACGTGCTCAGCTCTCAGGGCTGCAACTTGTTCACCTGCTCAAAAGGTTTGTTGTGGAGTTTTAAAAAGACTCCTACAGCACCGAGAGATCGTGGCAGGACTTAGACTTGAGCCAGAACGCCACGCTGGGGTTGTTCTTTGCCACCACCTTGTCGAGGAAGCGTTTGGCCTTCATGGGGAGGCTCTCTCGGCGTGCGTTACAGCTGACGTGCTTGCGACGCTTGTTGGCCTCCTTGGAGTCTCGGCGCAGACGCAGCTGTCGCACTATGCCCTTAAAAGCCTCCCAGACGTTGTGCTGCATGGCGGCCGATGTCTCGATGAACTTGCAGTCAAACACGGCGGCACAGGCGCGACCCTCTGAAACAAGAAAGCCAAACGGTCAGCGCTCGCACATGATGGGGGGGGGAAGAGACAAGAGACAGGCTGCGTGCGTCTCCTCACCGCTGACAGACACCTCCCTGCGTCGCACCAGGTCACATTTGTTGCCCACCAGGATGATCGGCGTGTGCTGCGCGGGGCGGAAGCGGCGCAGGGTTATCCGGAGCTCCGAGGCTCGCAGGAACGAGGCCCGGTCGGTCACGGAGTACAGCAGCAGGTAGGCGTCACCCGTCTGCATGCAGCGCTCCTGAGCCCACTCGCCGTCGGTCTGCAAAGGCACACAATTAAACACACGATTTACAGCCCGGTACAGGCTGACGTGAAGTCACAGTGCGTCAGTTTTATTTTATTTTATTTATTTATTAAATCTCACCTCTGCGTCCCATGTGTCAAGCAGAGTTATAGCGGCGGGCTCTCCGTCCACTTCAATTGCCTTTTCGCACACTTCATCTGAAATGATAACACAAGAAGGACTTAACATTAGTAAAATCATAGACTTGCACTCATTTCGTTGACAGCAATGTGTTGGACATAATCACTAGAAGTGTGATATAGGAAACTCCAAAGTGCATGGTGCTTCATACTGAGATTATAGCGACTTTATGGGGTTCTGTGTCTTTTTCTGTTGTTGCAGGGATTTGGTTTGTAGCTATCCATCTAAAATGTATTCTCAAAGTAAGACAGGTCTGTTCAATAAGAACAGTTAAATGGGTTTCAGTAAAGTCAGTCATCTTTTTCTCACCTCCAAACAGCTCGCAGACATCACTGTCCATGCTGTCCGCTGCCCCGGCGAAGATGCTGGCGAAAGCCGTCTTTCCGACCCCGCTGGCCCCTAACAGCACCACCCGGTACGGGCCCCCGGGTTCCGCGGCTGAGTCGGTGGAGATGACCGAGTCCGCGGACGACCAGCTCCCGCGGCTGCCGTCCGACTCCCCGGCGGAGCTGGTGCAGGACCTGGAGCGGGAGATGCAGGCGGGGACCCGGGCCAGGAAGCTGTCCGGCAGCAGGTGACTGCCGGGGTCGCAGATGCTCCACCGGTGGAGCTCGGTCTGCAGGCGGAGGCTGTGCCGGCGCACACTGGACAGCATGATACCCGCGACGACAGCAGGCGTTATTATTATTATATATTATTAAGTCGCTTTAAAAACCTTCCTATCCGCTTCAGATAAAGATCATAAATGTCCTTTTGCTTCTCAGAGATTCACTCAGACCAAACGGACAGTGAAGTTTGTGCTGCACTGACACTGAGTGAGGCTAATAAAAAAGAAATTTAAAAAACTGATTAAACCTTTTACGATGGACCGAGTTCAGATGCAAAGACCCCGCCTTAAAACCCACGTTTAATTCGGGCATTGCAGAAACATTTGGCTGATAAATCCCGGAGCGACATTTACAGCTGGTGTCTTCTCGGTGTGTCCGCTGCCCTCTGTCAGTAATCTCCAGCGGAGTGTGGCTCTAATGCTCGGATGGGGTTTCCCTGCGGTTTATATGAAGAGGAGGGAGGGAGGGAGGGAGGGGACACACACACAAGTGGAGCACGAGTGTTAACTGTATTGACTCACTTTTCTTTGATTTACTGCTCGGATTATTTACACCAAAAGGGCACTGGATTGCGCAACAGGCATACGGGGCTCTCACTAACACAATCTTCTTCACTTCAACAGTTTTAAGTGAATGGATTTAATTGTGACTTTTCATACAAAAAAATCAAATATTCGGATCTACAGCTGGAATGGTCGATACATGTTTAAAATATCTATATTGTCGCAAAGGTTTAGAAAAGGAGGCCAGGTGGACTATTTAATCTAGATTGATACTACATTAAACAAATAGACTTTTTAATTTAGTTGATTTCTTCATTAAATCATAAGAATAGACATTACAGTGTCTCTATGAAAGACATGGAGGTCTAAAAATCCTATTATGTGTTATGTTTTATGTTATATGTGCATTGTGGATGTGGTTTATATTGATTTGTGGTGTTTTGTAGCTCATGCAGGGTTGTGATAGTTGGTCTGAGAGAACGTTCTTGGGAAAGAGAAAGAAATGCAGAGGGAGCTAAAGAGGAGGATCCTTGACCTCATGCATCTGCTGTTCTCTGGACTGAAGGCAGCTATAAGTCTGTAGACAGACTTGTAAAAAAATGTATATTCTCAATATTTTCTTTACTCCGCATGTTCAACTAAACATACATTTTTATTTCAGACAAAGAGGTTCCATTCAAATTCAGTGCAGTTTCTTTCCCTGCAGACGACATAAACTCAGAGTGAGCTGTCGGACACAAAAACTGCAAGACCTCTGGACTCAACATTTGTGTCGCCATGTTCAGCAACAAGTGGTAAAATCTTGTTTTGTTTGTTTTAATCAGCATTGTTATTTCCTACATTCCTGACAGTCAGCTGAATGCAACGTGAAGTTGTCAAGAGAAAATCTGAACAATTCAAAATCTTTCAACCTGGAGCTGCAACAAAAAGTCGATTAATTAAACAAAACCAATTTTGATAATCAATCTATTAAGTCACTTTTCAATATAAACAGATTATCTTTAAATTTAGTTGAATAAACCAGCAATTTGATGCCATCACCTTGGGCTTTGTGTATTTGTCACTATTTTGACATTTTATAGACCAAATGACTGATCGATAAAATAACTTGCAGTTTTAATTGATAATAAAAATAGTCTTTAGTTGTATTTAGTTGTATGTCTTTAGTTGTTATCTCTCATAAGAATTCAACTTATCTATAAATATTGTCCGATTTTTTTGCAAGTGCCAACGAGGATAACTGATCCGAACCTGCGCTGCCGCCTGTCCGACCGTTGACAGATGATTAACAGACATGCTAGCTTACAACTAAAGCCTAATTTAAAAAAAAGCATAAATTATTCACAAATCCTGTTTTCTCCAATCTTTAAATCTATGTTGGCAAACAGCAGCTAAAGATCACGTATTGAGAAGCCGTATTTGTTCAGGTTATTTCAGTTCACAAGACTATCCCTCGCTTGGATTAATCATTTTAACACTTTCAACCGGCATGTGCTTTTGAAGCAGAAAGGTTAAATAAACAAACACGAGTGATTCAGCAAGGATGTAAGCCACAACTTCCAGGAACATCTCCAAGATAAAAACTCAGACATGTTCTTGTCTCACTGGCAATAAGGTGAATGAAGGGAGTGTCAGACAGACGTTGTAAAGACTCAAGTGAAAGATCCAAGGTGTGGCTCAAAACTGATAAGAGTTTTATAAACTAAAAAACTGATTTATTATGTTGTTCTGTGACTGTCGGGAGTGAAAACAATGATATGTGACATCTTTATTATCTTCTGTTCTGTCTTTTCAGTGTCAGAGAATATCTAAACGTAGCCTCCCAGCTGGAGTTGCTGCGTAAAAGCTTTGGGAAGAGGCTTAGCATGTAAGCCTGAGATCAACGGCCAGCAGCAGCAGCATGTTGTTAACGGGTTGGAAACCACCAGTTGGTATTTTGTGAATGATCCATTTAACAATGAACACAAATGTCCAGAGGGTCTCTCAACTCGTTACCATCAGATATTCATTTGCCAGAGCACTTTGTGTGTGAGAGAGAGAGCGGCTAAGAGCAGGGAGAGTTATTACAGTGATTGTGGGATTATGCTGCTTTTTCGCCTGTTGTTTTTCAGGACTTCTGTTTCGGGGGCTGTGGCCTCATCTGCGGGACCTGCTGCTGTGTATTACAGCTCTGATCTGATTTGCCCGACAGATGATTGGGAGACATTAAATCCTTGTTAAGTGCTGGAGTAGGACCAGAGTCAGGAGGAGGGCATGGATGGAGAGGAGAGTCGTGCGCAGGCTGTCTGGTCATGGTGATGGCTATAGATGGAAACTGAAGTGACCTCTTTCTTTCACTTCATGTAAAACATACTCTGTCTCATAAGGTCAGACAGTAAGTTGAGATATGGGCAGAATAACCTATATACGAGAGAAACTGACATATCTGTGCCGTTATAAAGATCACACCAAATCAATACAAATCAATGTCGGAAGTTTGAACAAAAATATATTTAAAATAAAATAAAATTTCTAGAAAGATGACCATAAAAACAACAGCTTTGATTATATCTTTGCTGAACTGGATCTGATTCAAACATCTCTTCTGCTGTTTGGTGTCGGCAACTTCAAAGAACTCATTGGTTTACAACATCACAATCAAACCAAATGACTGGTGTGACAGCACACACACCAGCTCACCAGTCAGTGAATAAACCCATAACCCTCATATTTAATAGACTTCTCAGAGCTTCTAGTGAGTTTAAAAACAAGTCACTCACCAGAGACCTGTCACTCAGGACATCAAATCTCCGATATTGGTCAAGGGACAAAAATCTTAGTCAATCCATTGTACTCAAAGTCCAACTATACAGGACACAGTCCACCCAACAGCTGATTTTTCGTTAAGATGCACTGAAAAGCAAGATGCTCCATTTCGCCTTGGCAGTCTCTCAAATGAAGTGTCAATGGAGCAACTTACTTAACACATTTAAGTGCATTAACTTAAATGTTAAACTTAAACTTAAATATTATTTTGTCAATACTTAATTAAAAATAAAATCACAATCATTCATTCAATTAATGAGCAGCCAGTTTGAGTTTGAGGGGAGGTTGCCTGATAGATGACAAGTGACGGCTGTTGTGGCTCGAGAAGGAAGCAGAATCTCTGTTTTTCGGCCTTGATGTGTTAGCCGCCATGACCTCAATTCAGATTTCTGTCACTTCTTTTGGTTCAGATGTGGGCCAAGGAGGTCACTACAGAATCAAATCCTTGAGGCTCTATTGTAACAGCGCAGGAGAACAAATCCAAGTGCACTTACACTGTGGATATACTGTACAGACATACTACAACCTACACAACTTCTGGCTTTAGGGTTTAACTCAGTGCAGAATGTTCTTGAATTTCTGTTTTTGATGTAGATCTAAATGTGTCTCCTGGTTGTATACTAAATGTTTATTTACTTTATTTTGCATTATTATTCGGTAGTTTCTGCACATCTCAGGGAATAGAAATTGCAGTAAAATATTTAAAAAAAGAATCCAAAGAGACGTCTTCAAATAGCTTTTTTGTCTGACCAACAGTTCAAAACCCAAGGATATTCAGTATACTATGATGTACAACAAGAAAAAACAGAAAAATCCTAAGTAGTGAGATAAACCGAAACAAAATAAAACAAAAAGAATCTTAATGTGTGTGTTCTTTAAGCTATCTATAAAGAGCAGTACAGAGGAGAATGTGAATAACAGAGAGAGTGAAACAGAACAGATCATAAGTAATCAATATGACTGTCCAACTCTTCTGAATAGAGAACAGTCCAGCAAATTGAGCCTGAACATGCATTAGTCAGCTGAAACAAGTGTCTCCAGTCTTGTCAACAACAGCGTGAAGCCCTGACGTACACAAACAACAGGCCTGTGAAGTACAGACTGCATCGACCGCCAGTATCTTAACATCTCCTCTAAAACCACGTGCAGCTTGAACATCAATGATTCTGGGACTGATGCTGAATGAAATATGAGAACAGTGACCTCAGTGAGGGTTAATACCAGAGGCTCGGCCATCCAGCCGCCACAGCACATTCAGATTCACAGAGGTCCTCGGATCACAGGGAATAAACTCTCTCCCTCCGCCTCTGGAGGTGGAAAGTCTTTCAATCCATACGCCAGGTCTTTGAGCTGGAACGCACGGCTTAAAAGGGGGATTGGCAGTGGGGCAAATTTACAGATTTATACACGCAGACAAATTCCACCCACACCAGCACATGACCTCCGAGGAAGTGATTCGGATCAATGTCCCGCTTGGACGAGTGTCACTCGTCTGACACGTGTCCAATACCAAAACCAAAGTGCTGCGACACAACATGTGATGGCTCGGAAAAAACAAACAGTATACAGTCAAAGCCAGGCCAGGGCAGCAGCTGTAAGTTGCTTGGGTGACAGTTGCTATGCCACTGTTTGTTTCTGTCTGAAGCTCAGCAGAGTCTGTTTCCTCTGACCCCCGGACAATGACAATATCTGTCGGTTTGTCGGTCAAGACTGAAACATCTCAACAACTATTGGATGGATTGCCATGAAATCCCCAAACCATGAGTTACTTACTTTGGTGATCCCCCCAAAATCTCCATCTCACCGCCACCAGCAGGTCAATATTTTCATTTTCCCAGTAAAATATCTCAACATGTATAAGATGGATTGGCATAAAATGTTGTACAGACATTCATGGTGCCCAGAGGATGAATCCAGATGGTTCTGGATATCAAAATATCACTGATAGTAAACAGAATATATTTGGGGACTGATGGTCAAATTTTAAAGATGTCACCTTAGGCTTTGAGAAATGCAATGGGCACTTGCTGATATTATATAGACCAAATGGTTGATTGGGTGGGGAAAATAAATCTGTAGGTGAATCGAAAACAAAACTGATGAGCATCTGGAGGGCCAACATTGTATTCCAAAGAGACTTCACAGAGTAGATAATAAATATATGTAATATGCAAGATTCAAATGAGGCTGAAGACTTCTGGTGTAGGACTTGCACTAACAGTTTAAATTCACACTGTGGCCACAGAGAAACAGCAGGTGTCTGCATAATCGCCACGTTGCCTCCAACACGCCGATGGGCCACAGAGCTACAACTGTCATACGTATAAAAGGGAAAGCTTAACCTCCCAGAGACCCATTTATTATACAACAAAGTTGCTTAACAATCACGCAGGGTGGTGATCCTCCAATAAATAATAATTACCCCGTTTATGTAAAGACACATTGTATTGGCGCTGTCAATCTGACAGGCCCGAGCACAAATCATATGTGAATTCAGGACGCACACACGCAGACACACACAACTACATAACTCCCACGCAGCAGCTTTGTGTTGAAGAGCATGAACAGACCCGTATTATCCAAAATAACAGACTGAACAGATCGCAGTACCCACATAAAAAAAAATAATTTAAAAAACACTTCACCACTGATTCACTAGACACTAATGTATAGGGAAACTACATCAGATACATAAACTGACATTATAGCACCAACATTCAGGCTAAAGATTTGCCCTTGTTTGCCTGTATTCTATCAGAGGATTCAGCTCCGGACGGTACACTCAATGTGCAGACAGCCGTAAACTTAATTATTTTCAATGGATGGTTGTATACGCATTCTCTCCGTAGCAGCCAGGCTCTGTGTCACCTAAACACGGCTCCAAACAACATAAATCCTCTAATTAACACAGTAAATATTATTCTAGATGTAAATATGTAGATCTAAAACATACCCGTCACACAAACACTTCCTATCTGCCACGTCCATACATGCATCTATCAGCGCTGCTTCCCCCGGGAAGAATTCTTCAGTTAATAACAAATGTTCAGCTCCTTAAAAGTTTATTACACACATTGCTTTTGATTTGTATTTATTTTATGAACTTTTATAATATATGACTTTGAGTAAATAAAAAAAATTTCAAGACAAGATACAGACTCTCACAATGTCACTTAAAACTGTTGGAAACTGTATTGCTGTTGTAGGCAAACTGTTTAGTCATATGTTGTAACCAGGCTACAGACAAAGCCCAGAGAGCCTGACGACAAACATGTAGAAGAAATATGTGTGTGAGTCCTCTAGAGTGGAAACTAGTGTGGGTTTGTTTACTGATCTGTGTGAGACATGGTGGTCTGGAAGGCGAAGGTGATGTGGTTTCGTGCGTGATCAAGGTAGGGGTCCGAGAAGGTGTGTGTGTCACCAGAGAAGTGTCTCCACTGCATCAGCTCGGACATGCTGAGATGCTTCTGCGCCGCACCCCCGCGGTCACCCTGACGACCGAGCTGGCACGGCCTTTCGGAAACCTGCTCCTCCTCCTCTACGACAGCTGAGAAGGAAGGAAGAAAAGTGAGTCAGAGTCTCACTGAAGTCAAATACTGGCGTACAGCGTGTGGGGCGTCGTCCACCTTGGACTGAACCGTCCATGCTGCAGCTGCAGTTCAGCAGGTCATGTGTTAGAGAGGGCGTGTCTGTCAGGCTAAAAAGATCTCGCAGTTCACTGGTGCAGAAGGTGGTGTGCTCCGCCCCTTTGCCCAGGTCAACCACCGTCCCAGAAAGCCCCTGTTTGGACACTTGTCTCTGGAATATACGCTCCTCAATGGTGCCTGCGAGGAAGCAACACACACGCAGAGACTAAAACTTCACATCAGTCTCGTTCATGTTGAACATTCTGCTCATTGTGTGTTCGTTTCTGACCTGCAGTGAGGAGACGGTAGATGTGCACAGTCTTCTTCTGTCCATCTCTCCATACTCGAGCCATGGCCTACACAAAGTCAGGAAGGAAAAGTTGCAGGGAGAATGTCACACATGTACACAGCACCACCTGGTGGATATGCACGTATATACAGTCTGAGGGCGCTTTCACACCTGTAGTCCAGTTCACTTGGTGCAGACATAAAAACTTTTTTTTTTTTTAACTGAACCGGTGAGCAGGTTAGCTGCGAAAGCACCCCGGATATGAGAAACCAAAAACAAAAGGTCAAACAAAACAGTGTTTTTTACTTTGTAGTCATGTCTGTGGATGTGCACGTCTCACCTGAATGTCATTGGCAGGGTTCCAGTCAATATCATACAGTACCAGGTGGGAAGCACCCACCAGATTAAGCCCCACCCCACCGGCTTTGGAGCTCAGCAGAAACAGGAAGTTCTGAGAGTAGGGACTGTTAAAACTGTCAACCAGCCGCTGTCTCTGGTTGGTTGGGGTCTGTCCGTCAAGTCGGCAGAAGGTGTAGCCCAAGTGTGCACACAAGTCCTGGAGCAAGTCAAGTGTCTTTGTGTAGTTGGACACTACGACCACCCTGCAAGGGCACACATACTTTGTCAGTACACGTGCACGTGGTTGATCCACACGCACGCACGCACGCGCACACACACACACACACACACACACACACACACACACACCTGTCTGAAGGGCTGAGCTGTCTGATGGCGGTCAGAAGGTCTGACAGAACCAGGAGTTTTCCAGAGTCAGCAGTGTTGAATCCACCTGAACAGTAGGATTCTGGGAAGAGCTCTCCCAGGCCCTCGTATAAAGAGCTGTCCAGTGAACCACAGTCTGTTTTTTCCTGAAATACATAACACAGCACTCAGTTAGCTACATATCCAAACACTAAAATATAATACAGACAACACAAGGCAATCAGATCAATATGTTACACAAACATACAACATGCAGGTTTCACTCCCCTGCCGACTAATAAAGAACTTAACCTTGACAGTGGAGTGGAGCAGACCAGGGTGGTTACAGAGCTTCTTCAGGGCAGTGATGCAGGCCAGGTGTGTGTGAGTTGGCGTGGAGCCCTGAAGGCAGGATCTGAAGACTCTGTGGCAGAGGAGATGCTTGTACAGCTCCTGCTGCAGAGGGGACGGGTCACAGAACAACGTCCAGTCGAGACGAGGGGGCAGGTAGCGGTTGATGATCTCCTGCGTCCGTCTCAGGATGAACATGCCAGTCAGGCGAGAGAGCTCCGCCGCTCGCTCTTCTCCCAAAACCCGTTCCTCCTGTTGGCAGAGACGAATAGCTTAAATGCCAGATAAAATCGTCCATACATGTCAAGCAACCACATAAGAAAGGAGGAAGCAAGACGGACAGAGGTAGCATTACCTCTGTGCAGGAGGGCTGTCGGGAGCGTAGTATGGGCTCCTCATACACTTTCCTATATGCAGTGGATGACCCGAGGATCCCCGGGTTAACAAACTCTATAATAGCATAGAACTCCTGCAGGTCATTCTGTACTGGGGTGCCTTCAAAACACAAAGACAATTCACTAAAAAACCTTTACAAGACGTTGTGGCTGTCAGTCAGACGCTATTTAAAGATCAGCATTACTGTGTTACTGTGTACCTGTTAGTATGACTCTGCGGTTACAGCTCAGGCTGCTGAGGGCTGAGGACGTTTTGATGGTGCTGTTCTTTAATCTGTGGCCCTCGTCACAAACTACAAGCCCAAACTCCACTTTCTGGACCTGAAAACACAAGAAAATAATACTATAACTGACGATAAAAAGGCGATATAAGCTGATTTACTACGTTGACCCAAAGGTGAACGTACCTGCTCCAGGCAGCGCAGCAGCATTTCATAGCTGATCACAAGAACGCTGTGCAGAGGGGATAACACAAACTGCTCTATCCTGTGGTCCTACACGTATGTCAACAAAGAATGTCTGTTAGTGACATGATAGATAAAGGTAAATGAGGGACTCTGACAAAAGGGCATTGGACCAGGGAAAGTCATAGATCAGTGTGGCCAAAGAAACACAAGATTAAATGCAAAGTGGAAGAAGAAAGTAGAACGCAACAAAAAAGAAAAGGCAGGTTTAAAATATTGTGTTTTCAAAAGAGTTTTAATTTAAGATAAATAAGAACCATTTTTAGAGCATTTATCCCACTCTATAGAAAGCTTATATTACAGTGTCAGATACAGAGCTGCACCTTTGTGTGAGTATCTTTCTCTGGAATCCTACATTATTGTTGTATGCGTTTCTATTCATGTTTGTGTCGATGTTTTATGTCAGTGAGGTACATATGGGTTCTTTACTGAGTTCAGGAATGAGGTTCTTTTTGTATTTTATCATTATTATTTTGTATTATCATTTATTTAGTTAAAAGTCACTTATTGCTGAATTCTCTTAAATATGAAGCGCAATGAGCTCACTTTTGATCAAATGTGCTATACAAATAAAATTCCCTTGCTGCATGAAAAATTTAACCTAACAGAAATTTGTTTACTTATGCTTCCATCATGCTGCTTGAACTCCTTGTAAACCCAAAAGAAAGAATAGAATTTGCCCTTCTCCTCTCACCTGATCCACAGTGAAAACGCTGATCCTCTCACGGCCCAGCCACTTATTAAACTCCGCACCCCAGTTCTGCACGAGGCTGCCAGGGGTGACCACCAGGACACGCTTAGCGACCGGTTTCCCACCGTACGCTCCTTGCTTAAGCAACGTCCAGGACAGTGCCACGCTCTGGAGGGTCTTCCCCAGACCCATCTCGTCAGCCAGGATAGCCCCGTAGCGACCCACAGCTCTGAAGCACACACAATAAAAGTACATCAATAAGATCCACTGGGAACGCTAATAACGGCTGTGTTTGCTTTTCCTAAAACAGATGCTTATATTTAAACAGCATTTGAGAAGATGTGTTACGGGAACGGCTCCTTTACCTCATGCCCATGACACACTCATAGAGAAAGAGCAGGCCGTCTCTCTGGTGGGGTCGCAGGTGCATGGTCAGGTACGGGTCAACGACGACGTCAACCACGGGAAGCCCCGACTTGTTATTAGACCACTGGTGGTTAGGAGAGGGACGAGGCATCACCAGTGCACCTGCAAAAGACCCAGAGGCCCTGAGTATGTACACTATATACAGTAAACTAATGTTTGTATATGAAAAAATGTGAAACAAACCAAAAGATTTAAGATTATGACACATTTTTGAGGAAGAACTTGTTATTTTTCACTAGAAGAAATTGTCCAAAGAACACATCAAAATCGAGGAACAAAGAAAGAAAAAAATGTTTATGTTCATTTGGGACAAGGATAATTTCTGAATACATATATAAGCAAAGCTACTGGTGGAAATTCATCATTATTAAGATTCACCTGATTCCGACAAATAAAGCTTCAGATTTAATCGACATACCGGGAGCCAGTGGGTCATGGCGAGGTCTGCAGGTTTGTTCCTCTTCCGGTTTGGATCCCGGATGATCTCCTCTCCCCAACATTGTTGGGGGGCAGAAAGGTTTGGAGCCCAAGCGACGAGAGGGAGGCGGCGCGGACGTCGCACGCAGCTCCTCTTTCTCTACTTGGACCTCCTGGAAACATCGTCCACTGGCGAAGTCCTCAGCGGCAATGACCCCCATGACCTCCACCTCCTTCCCTCCAATCATCAGGGTCTCTCCCTCGGACAGGGAGGCCAGCACGGATACCTTGTAGCCACTTCCTACACACAAACAAATATACTCACTGAACTCACGGCCGTGTATAGTGGGATAAATGATCTTGTATTACTATGTTTTTTTACATTTTTCCTAAACAACTCTAAAACGCACTGTTGCTCAGCACCAAAAAGTAGACAGACAAAGCAAGCATGTGGCTGGTGAACATAATGTAATATTTAGGAGCCCTTTAGGAGCTTCCTTCAGGAGCTGGTAGAGACCAAAAACGGAGCTAAAAGGGGTGTGAATATTGGACTTTAATTTGTCAGGCGGACAGATAAGATGTCAGTGTTGTGTCTACAGCTCGTTTCTGCTGCCTCCAAGCAGCCCAAAAAATTATAATCAGTTAATCCAAATTTAACGATTTGTTTAAAAATGTACCTGTTTTGCATTACAGAATACTACATATTATAAATGATATGACACAATCAGTTCCTTAAGTACAAACAGATTATACAGAACTTGCTCCATCAAGGTTCAATTCAAAGAACGCCCTGACACCAGCTGACACTCTTGTTTTTCTGACCTTGCTGCAGGGGTAAACTAGTGTATTCAGACTTGGCATAATATATGGTTCACTGTCACACTGCTCCTTCTCCCACAAAACAAAAGCATGACAATCACTAAAAATGTAAATAGACATTGGGGTGTGTCTGTCTCACCCATGCCAATATCCTTGCCCTCCATATCTTTCAGTGTGGCTGTGCGTCCTCTTGTCACCAGGACTGCATCGCCCTCCCAGCGCTTGTGTTTCTTCTTACTGGCCTTACACCACATCACACTGAGGTAACGCACTCCGTCCTGACTGCAGCCGGAGTCTGAGACTGCAGCTGCAGAAACACATGCTGACCCCACTGGAGGCTGAGGGGTTTCAGGTGACCCAGGAGTCAACTGAGAGTAACCATTCACTCCTGTAGCACAAAGACATACAACAAGGGGGAAAAAACACATAAATCTTAAGACACAACCCACCAGCAGAGGTCGCTGTTGCACAGGTCTACACTTCATACTAGACCTAACAGGATGATAGTCTTCTCCTCACATGCCTCAGTCATCATGTGTTCCAACGTCAATTAAAGAAAAAACGTCTTCCTCAAAGAGGCTGAACTTATGAAAGCAGATGTCTGTTCAAACGTAATAAACACAAAACCAGTAGAAAATTTACCGAACAATTTTAATAGAAATAAGTGAACATGTGGACAAAATGTAAAAGAAACTGACAACACTCGTATACCAACATTACAATACAATCAATGTTGTAGTCACGTACATTAAATAACAATAACATCACAAAACCAATTCCACGTCTCCCTTTTTCTTTTTTTTTTAGGGAGGATTTCTGACTTGAACATGTTTGAGACTTCCACGTGACTTCAGGAACTTGCAGACGCATAATCATCGTTAGCATCATGTGTTAAGGCCTTCGACAGTAAGACTTGTGCTTCAATCCAGGGTATCTGCACATTTCTGTTTAAAAGACAAACAAAGTGTAACTATGTTGGTTTGGAGTGCTTCTTTTTCATTTAAATGCTACAGAAATTTGAAAAAAGCAGCCCTAATGTGGTTACAGAGAAGTGCTGAAAAGAAATGTCAGATCAAGTGAAAATGTTCTTTTTAAAGAATGAACAAAGCGCTAAACAACCGGTCTGTGGACGATGCTGTGAACCCTCCACTTCATCCTCCAGCACCTAGACTCCTCAGGAACCTATGCGAGGATCCTGTTTGTGGATTTTAGCTCTGCCTTCAATACCATCATCCCGGCTCTGCTGCAGAACAAGCTCTCTC
>JAVQJL010001911.1:0-14488 GCA_036024295.1 Nannoperca obscura
ACACACACACACACACACACACACACACACACACACACGGCTGCCACTTCTTTCTCGGTTGTTTAAGCTTTTATTCTCAATAAGGCATACAAAATACTATAAATGAATGGATCCATGCATCCATCACCATGCATGGGTGCATACTGTATGTGTTGCCTTCTTTGGCAAGAAAGTCCCTGCTGTCCTAGTTGTTAATATACCGCTTGATAAAAATTCTGCTAGAGTCAAACTTGTTGGGACAAAGGCTGTCACATTGTAATTGGCATTTGAATTTTGGCTCGAGGTGGTTTGCACTAGCACTCCTGAGCCAGATCAGCTATCTGAGGCTGTTCAGAGGAGGATCAGTCTTGCCCCTCAGGGGTTGGCTGACACAGTAGTGTTGAATAAACATGCTGCCATCTAGTGGATATGAAAAAGAGATACAGCTGCCATTTCCAAAGCTGCAGTAGTCAGACATTTAGAAGATAATGCAATTTAACAATGCCACAGTAGCCTATGGGGGACATGTATGGCTACCACTTTGAAATAAGGCTTACCTTGGTTAACAGTTTATGTGTTTTAACATATTACTTTTTTGATGGTTGACACATTTTTTAATGCTTTATAGATAATCCATTAATAAGAATGTAGGGTTGCCACCATGACTTTTATCCCCATGTCTGTCTTGTCTTTTTACTCCTTTATTTCTTCTGGGTGACCCCTCCAATCAAAAGTTATTTTATAAAAGGGCTGTTCATTTAATAACCTATGAATGACTTACATATGTGTACATCATTTTTGTACTGACTTACTAACATTTGTAACTGTACTAACATAGGATGGAACCCCCCCCTCCAAAAAAAAAGACTAAAGATTGTACTTTACATGTAATATGTCATATCCTAAGTGCAGCATATGATGATTTGACATAACCATCAAATTGAAAACACATCACACAATATGTGATATGATTGTTATTACTCTTCATCAACTCCCATGTAATGGCATATCACCAGTAGGTGGCACTACAGCATGGTCAATTTAAAATGGCCATAGTGCAGTGGTCAGAGTCTGATTCAATTAATTTGTGTACACAGCCCTAACAGTCCCATGCAGGATTTAAGTATTCTTCAAAAGTTAACATGATGGAGATCAGACACTTAATGTCTGATGGCATGTGAGAAAAGGGTTAGATCTTTCAATTAATGAGTTCTTTAACGACCATGAACAACATATACATTCAGTAAGTAATTTTTCTAGCAGCTAGCTTTGGCCAAGCGACAAGAGGCTTGAGAAGTGTCAGCACTTTAACTCAAAGTCAGGTAAAAAAAACACTTGAAGCTATGAAAAGTGACGTAGAATGGTTCTTGAATTTGGAATAGGTCAGAAAGCTTTCTCAGTCCAGAGATTTCCTCTAAAATGCAAAGTACAGCAAAGTGTCTGTTTTCAAATTTTCTGCACTGCTGCAGTCACAATGTCTTCGAGACGTTATCAGACCGTATTGCTCGGGTAAAGCAATACATTACCTACATGCCCTTGTTGTCAGCAATATGAGTGTGGATTGCCGCAGAGTTTTTGCTGATGTTCATCTCAGTGACTGTGCAGTGCTGTCTGGTTATTGAGCATCTTCCTTTTACAGTATTTTACAGTGGCCTATAATATCTGCAGGCCTAACACTTTGTTGAATTTAGCAAAGAGAAAAATAATCAGAATCTATCTACAGAACCTATACATACATTGATACACATATCAATCCATTCATACATACATACATATCTGTCAACACAGTTATTTACAAAATTGTAAAGATGAAGGTTAAGATATTTAGGTTGATTTTGCTATGATACAAAGATACAGTGAATAACTGTGAACTGATAAAGAAACACATTAAATGTCATGTAAATGCTACAGTATCACTTTATTTGGACTGTGCTATGGTCCTTAACTTAATATGATTAACAATTTTACTTGTGGGCTAAAATCTGAACTTTCTCCTTTAAATTGTTGAAGATAAGTTTTATACCTGGTACATACAAGAAGCCATATTGATGAATTTATATACCTTGTTTAAAGTAGAATTGGTTTCCTCTTCTTTCAGAGCAGCTCCAGGGTTTCTCACAGTGGTTATTTGCGATCTGCTGCTTTTTCTCTTAAACTGAAGACCGACTGTCTAGTTTTAGTTCCAAATATGCAATGATCCAAAATCACAGTGTAAACTTCTTGAGTGGAAAAATCAAGTAAATCATCACATAATCAAATTCATTGCTCACAATACTATACTTCATCTGATACCAACACAGAAAATCATTGGAGTGTGTAAGAAGATTTAAAAAGCATGTTAAAATGTCAACATCGACTCCAAGCATTGGTTTGTTTGGTATATGTGAGCTTAATTGTAATAAGAACTTTATGTACTGCACTTTCAGCACATATACAGCAGAGGGTGGTGCAGCCCTATTTAGAGAGAAAGACTGAGCACAGATACCTTGTGAACAGACCCATGTCATGTTGAATTAATGACATTTTATAACTTTTATATAAAACAATATTATGATTATGTATGATTTTTTTCTTTGCTTGTGTTAAACATTGCATTCTAATGATTTGCAGCAACAAATTCACTTCAATATGTTTTTATTGTTGTCCATACATTCAGGTCAATATAGGGGTGGGATATTTGTGTTTGGGGATACACAACACCTTGCTTTTCATTGCGTAATATTCTTTTTTTGTAAAAATATACACCACAGGATATGAAAATGCTATTTATTGTGCAACTGTGCAGCGTATAATAATAACACACAATATGACAATAGCTGAAAAAAGTGAAAATTACTGTCTAACCTGTATTCATACACTTGGAAGTCTGCTCCACCGAAGGGAATAAAAGAGGTGCCTATTGTAAGTACGTTGTAACTGTCAGACCCTATCACATCAACTCTCCACTATGTAACCTATCATCAAGCATATATTATATTACACAGGCACATACACACGCCTCCGTATTTCAAGCAGTGTCCACACACACACACACACACACACACAATAGGAAACACACAAATGAAAATGTAAATGTGCACGCAACAGTGTCTCGCATGTTGACACTGGCACAGAAAACTCTTGGCCTGGCTAATGGAGGAAGGGAACCAGCGCTCCCAGTGATGTCAACAGGCCAACACACACACATACCTCTCTCTCTCTCTTTTTCTCTCTCAGTGGAGAATAACTTTCTTTTATTTAATTTCTTTTCCTTTTGACACCTTCCTGCCAGAAGACACTGAACACGATACTAGTTTGAAGACAGGTCTGTTTCTCTAAAATCTGCCCAGCTTACAAAGCTGCACTGCAGACATTGCTGAACCAGTGATCAAGCACTGAATGCATATGTGGGATGCATGCTGACCAATTAAATCGAAACAGGATATTACATCATCGCTGGCTATGCTCTTTGATGCATCTATGATGCTCAGGTGGAGAGAGGGGGGTGCAGAAGCACGGGCAGGATGGTATGTGTGAGTGTGTACGAGTGTGTTTATGTGGAGGGTTCGGGGAGGGCAGCGCGGTCACAGGTGACTGTCATGTTTAATAATGATTATCACCACGCACCTGCGCAACCCCACGCTAATTAACTGGACGCATATGCAAATGAGTCCGGGGATTTAAAAAAAAAAAAACAGCAAGTGGAGTGGCAGCGAGCGGTTGTTCAGCTGCTGGATTTGATTAGGGTAATGAACGGTCAGCGATGGAGGCACCAGTGGTGGTAAAAGGAGGAGAGATAAAGGGAAAGGAGGATATTAGGGTGATAGGGCAGGAAGGAAGAAGTATTAGAAAGAGAGGGAGCAGAAGGAAGAGAGAGAGAGAGATATCACCGAGGTAACATAATGGGAACAGGTGGACGAGTGGCCTGTTGACTGAGGGAATAAGAGGACGGGTGGAGGAGGGGGGTGATGTTGTGTTTGTGTGTTTTAGTACAACCACTCCAGGGCCACAAAGTCTTACAGTGTGCAAGGAGGCTCAATAATTCTACAGTGGAAACACTCAAATCGTTCCATTATTGATCGCTATTATGTGTAATTATGCATTTTTAATCATGCAGATTTTTAGAAAGGAACAAAATGGTGTTTAAGAGAGCATTTTTCATGTGTATTATTTGCATATACGGACAGATGCCTTTCCTCTCATTTTGCATCGTAACTCAGACACTCTCTGCTCCAGCTTCGCTTCTCAGAGGAGTGTGAAGGGAGACAGCAAAAGAAGAGGGAGCGCCTTTGAACCTCATTCATTTATTCCGATGCATTCCAAACACGCATTCTGTATCTCCATACTGTGATCCGGGCCCTGCATGAATATACACCTACCTCTAACAAAGCAAATTGCGGTTCATCCAACTCGATGGCCCCAATCTCAGTCGGGGGAGGCAGGCTCGTCACTCACACAGATAAGGGTGAATTAGGGTCTCGCTCTGGGTTTTACATTTCAATTTAGCCTCCGGCTTCAGAGCCATTAGGGGCCTAATCTAAAGCTTGGTCCGCAGGGTTCTCTTTCTCTACCAATCGCAATATTGTTTTATTAACTTTCCAGTATGCCAGAATGAAACTCCAACAGATTCATGACTTCACATTAAGTTCATATTAGGGTTATTTGTGATAGGAAGACCTCTTATTTAAGAATGTGCAAGTAGTCAGTGTGTTTGTAATGCGGTGTTGCTGTATCACCAGCTGGTTCATTTGGGCGAGCAGAACAGAGAGTGTGAGCGTAATTGCAAGTTGATAATGTGCATGGGCATGCAGAATGACCAAGACGGCTCTTGCCAGCAGAGCGTGGAGGAGGGAGGGAACATTGTGCAGGTGCAAAGTCAAAAGGGGGACTGTAACTCTCTTAAGAGAACTCCCTGAAGATCAGGCAGTGTTGCAGATTGTGCATAAAACTAAGATAAACTCTGAGCTTAACTTTTATGTTAACAAAATGTTAAAGGAAAAACCGTACAATCTGGAACAAAAGCTAGGAAGGAACTGACAGGAGCTGAAGTTGGGATGAATTCTGTGTTATATCAAATTTTACTTGAACATTTCCATTTCATGGTGGCCACTATTTTCTCTTTTGTCATGACGGTTGTGAGGTAAACAGTGGAAATACCACGTCCACCGAACAAAGTAATCTACCAGGAATGAGCACTTGCATGTGTTTGATCGCCTCGTCGACGTTGGTTATTAACTGTAATGACAACTGAATTTCAAGTTTCATTCCTTATGTGATGTGATATGCTACTGAAAAAGTAATCACAATAGCATGTTACTAAGTAATGCATTAGTGCCTAACACTTTTACTCAGGTAAATGCTAGATGAATGTTGACAATATTACCCATGGTGCTGCTTGTCTACTGACACTGATCAGTGAAGGGAAAGGTGAAACTAATTCCCTGGGAACTCTCTATGATGCTCTGCTTTCCGAGTCTCCCACCATCACATCTCCTCCCCTCTCCTCTCTCCTGTCTGAAGCTGTTACTATTTATCTAGCAGCTACCATAACTACACACATACACTTACACACCAACAGGTAACCCCCCTCACACACACACACACGCACACACACACACACACCGTTTTCCTACACAGGTTGGGTCAGTTTACCTCGCTCTGGGGTTTTTAGTGTGGCCTGTGTTCCTGAGCCCAGCAAGCAATGGTGGCGGTGGGGGATGCTTGCCAATAACAGAAAGTGTGTGTGCGGTGTATGTATGTGTGTGTGTGTGTGTGTGTGTGTGTGTGTGTGTGTATGAGAGAGAGAGAGAGAGAGAAAGAAGGGGGAACATGTGGTAGTAATCTAGTTGTTTTACTGTCTGGCTCTGGTGGTGAAAGTGTTGGGCAGGGGCTACAAGCGGTCTGGATCGTGTCAGAAGCCGCCAGAGTCAGGTTACCCTGACAGACCAGACTGGGAGAGAGTATAGTGGGGGAGTAAAGGAGAGAGAGGGAGAAAGAGAGGGAGAAAGAAAGGGGGAGAGAGAGGGGGAGGTTGAGGGGATAAACAAGTGAGTGAGGGATGGGACTGGAAAGTAACAGAGTGAGCTGGTGGACTTGCGAGAGCCAATCTTCTGACTTATTCTGTCCTCCCTCAGGACATTTTTATTAATCTCAATGTGTGCTTGAGTGCATGCTCTATGTATGTGTGTGTGTGTGTGTGTGTGTGTGTGTGTGTGTGTGTGTGTGTGTGTGTGTGTGAGTGTGTGTGAACCCGGGCCAGAGGGCTACAAAAGACGACCACTTGAACTAGCCCCAGCTGAGAAAACAAATGGCCTTGACTCTGTCTCTCCCTTCTCTTCTTCTCCCCTCATCCAATTTTCATTTTTTTCCCTCAACGATGGGCATTTAATCAAGTAAGGGAGCTAATCAAAGCCAGAGAAAGGCTCCCGAACCCTCAGCTATCTCCTCCCTAATCCTAAAGCTCTGCTTCTCATTTGCCATTGACCTAGAGGACCAGACTCTGTCCACTGAACCCCCGCCATAAGGGCATAGGGGGGAATTGGTTTGCTAGAGAGTTTAGTGGTTAGTAAGAGGTTATAGTATGTGTGTTCATGTGTGTGCTTGTAAATAAATCCATATTCTAAGACGCAGTAAAATGAAATGTCAACAAACCTCTTCAACTGCAATGTATGAAACAGAAGAAGATGAGATGAATAGGTTTCAGGAATGAGGGAGTAGAGGGGAGAAGTGAAGAGGAGAGCGAAGGAGAGGAGCCAGGAGGATGTAGGAGGCACACAGGGTCACGGAGGTTGAGGTGATAAGTCGCCGGCTGGGGAATTAATAGGGAGCAGATGGCGCTACCTTTACTTAATGTAGGGGTGTGGATACAAGACGAGAGATTTATCAGTCTGTAGGAAAATGAAGTTTGCTGATGGCTGGCGGGACGACTCCCCCACCTGAGGAGGATTTAGCACATTCCTGCCTCACTGTGAACTGGGAGGTGTCTGTGGAATAGCAGAAGTTAGCTGAATTTAAAATAGTAAAATGTGTTTTTTTTTTCTCTTACATGATGAAAGAAGCTGAGGGTTCCCGAAGGTGAAGAGGTTTGGTATTGTTACTTTGAAAACCCAAGGTTCTTTGTTGATGAAAACTTTAAGTAGATGAATGCCCCATTCAGTAAAATGATGCTTATCGAGTCCACATGGTTACCAGTTTCAATCCAAGATTTAAGCTCTTATGTTGTTTTTCCGTTCTATCAAGTCAGGTTATCTCTCAGTCTGATATTGCTAATTAAACTGAGGAATTTGGCCTCTTTCATCCTTCTGAGGGATCCAATTCAGACTAAACTGGGTTCTACAGGAGGAACAGGTACAATGGAGGGCAAATAATCCACGTTTTAATATCAGAGAACGCTTACCTCTAAATGCCGCCATCAGCAGAACACAATGTAATTATAAAAATAATATTAGGAGTCAAAAATTCTGTTGTTGGCGTGGGGATTTTTCAGTGTTCACCTTAGTCCATTACAGAACAGAAAATGGTTTGTTCGATTAAAATACAGTTGGACACAAAAAGCTTCATTTTTTACCTGTACAACTGACTATGTAATGTCTTCCTCAACTTGACCCAGTCCCAGTTATTTCTATGGATACAGCAAAGGAACCAGAGGGAGCTGAGTGGGCCTATCACTCTTATCACTTTAGTGATAATGGCAGTCACATAAAAGATGACCCAGTGAACTCCACAAATGCCAGAGTGGCCCAAATAGCCACTATGCATTTCATACAATTTGCAAAGGCCAAATGTTCCCAAGCTGTAATTATGTACTCACATTGCCCACCTTGGGTGACCTGCCAACCAGTCTTGACGTCCGTCCGTTGCAGAGGTCGCCATGACAGCGCTGGCAAAAACACAGAGAAAAATGAGCTGCGGGGTCTATCATTGTGGAGGTAATTGGTCAAGTTGCGCTTGTTACCTAGTAGCGAATACATAATGGATAGTGCTGATTGCACTGTGAGATGGATGGGGAAATGTCACTGTGGGGGATGAATGAGTGGGACGCTGCTGGTTATGTCTATGACTTAACGGTGATGCCTCATTCATCAGCATCGATTAGTAATGACATTGGACAAAACGTAATTTTATGACAATTGTAAGACATCAACGTCTTTGATTTTCTCCTGGATGAAAAGGTCCGCTCCCTCCCTGACCACTACGATGACCAATGTGCCCTTCATCTTGAGGATGATGAGCCTACAACATAGTGGTCTGCCTTTTCAGGCAGTTCGGTGTCGCGCTGCCACCAGGTAGTCACAAACACTCCTCTCAAAGCTTGGAGTTCATCTTTCTACTAGCAACATTGCTGTAAGGGTCACTGAAGCTCGCAAACCTCTCTGCCATGACAAAGCTGTGAGTTCAGGAGGGAATGATTGATTTGGTCTACTGTACAACGTACTGTATGTGTCAGCATGATTCCTTTTTCAAAGCCAAGACACAGTGATACTAAAGAACTCAAAAAGCTCAAAGAAAGTTTAGAATGGGACATCTCTGTTCAGACAACCTATTCAGATATTTATGTAGCTTCCTAATTGTAATTTTATCTACCTTAAATAACTACACCCTTAAAGTTTTCTTTGTTTTCTTGCTGAGTATTAGATGATAGTTATATACCACCATATATATATATATATATATATATATAAAATACCACTCTAATGTTTGAATTGTAACTATGAATCTAGAGCCAGCAGCAGTTTAGCTTTGCATAAATACTAGAAACTGCCCTAACCCTCTCTCTGGAATTAGGGGAGATTACTTATCAAAAGAATCTAAGGTAACACATGCCTTCTGAACGTTTCTTTATTTTATATTATTTTAAGTGAAAGGTCCTTCATAGGCACTCTATAAATGGCATCCCATTATAATAAACATAACCTTTATCAATTCAGTGAGATGCCTGTTGCAGGTTCTCCTGGTGCTGAGGTCCAGCAGTGTTCGGGAGATGCTGCTGTGAGGCAGGCCCTCCCTAATGTCTCCTTTGCCTGCACCTGACCCTGCTAGCCAGCAGTGGCCAAATTTAGTTTGGAATTGTGCCACCATGGGAGAGCCGACAGGCCCATTAATCAGCAAGAGTATCCCCCCCTACTCATCCTGCAGGTCAGAGAGGGAGCAGCACACACACACACACACACACACACACATACGTAGAGATACACATGAACTGCTTTCATGTACAAACACAATGCACAATAGAGCACACACCGACTAAACAAATGATGGCTGAAACTTTCAAAGAACTCTGACAGCAACCCCTTTCCTTCCCCTTTCCACTACCTACCCTAAATCCTCTATCGCCTCCTCTCCACACACACACACACACACACCTGGTCATGGCCCTCCATCACTCCCAGTCTGATCCTGTCTCATATTCCAGCTCTCTTCTCTCTGTCTGAGCCAGGTTTTCTGTCAGCCTGGGGCCCCGGTCGAAGGGGTTATCCACACGCCGCTTCCCTTGGCTCAGACTCCATGTGAGGGATGAGGGGAACACACACGCGCACACAAACATAAGCACAAACACTCACAGTGACCCTCAGGAACACAAATATAAAGACAAACACAGAGACCATCTGCAAAATATGATGGATTGATGTGTTGGATCTGAGCTGAAGATAGTTTGGAAGACATGAATGGATGTGAAGTGGGAAAAAAAAGACTGAAAATATGTGGTGTAAGGCCAGGTTGAATGTGACGTTTATTATCATGTCTGAGATGAACTCAAAGTGCTCTCGCCTTTGGGAATAGGCACAGAAAGCGGTAAAAATGTCCAACTTTGTCTGTAGAATTCCTTACATTACCTGTTTTTTGGAAAATGAAGCTGCAGCAGTGTGTTTGAAGCAGCAGCTAATTGACTTGTAATCAGTGTTTATTATCTTGCAATTAACACTGAGAGACAATGAGATCAGAGGATGTGGCACCAGCAGAAGGCATTTATTGGGCAATATCCCTAAGGTGTGGGAAGATGCCAGAAAGTAACCAGAGAAAATGTGTTTCATAACTGGTATGCATTTATATGCAGTGTCACTGGTGCACTTATCCTTTTTAATGTGAAACTCTGCAGGGAGATGAATGGTGGGATTGGGCTAGATTAATGAAGGTTACCAAAGTCCCCAGATGTTTCTGCGGTAATTAGAGGCCTTTGTTTATCAGGAAAACAAGTCACATCAAGAGCAAAGCATTCATTATAATTTTTCATAATCTTAATAATTCAAGTGTAGCTGCTTCATTTTGTTCCCAATTTATCATGCTAATGTTATGAATAAATCTACATAATTTTAACACTGCTTGTTGGATCAGCTAAAGCAAAATATTGAATTGCATCTATTGATGCAGAATATGTACAATATATCAATAGGTCAAAGTTTGCTGAGTGATAACATAATGAAAAACCATTCAAAAAGTCTATTGTTTTATAGCTTTGCCAACATGCAAAGATATTAATAATTAACCTCTCTCTGCATTCATTCTTGGATAGTCGGCTATTCAAGGACCGTTCAACTGACCGCTTTGTTGTAATTAATCTGCCTGTATAGCAGGCAGGTTGCTCAAAGCAGCATTTAAATGTCCACTTGACTGATATAATCACATTATTAAATAGTTTGCATCAAATAGCTTCATCCTCACGAAACACTTGAAACCATTCAGAGCTCAGAAGCAGCTGTTTAATTTCAGCCAACATAATTTACAGTTAACGGAGGATGACCGTTCTGATTTCCACAAGGTCAGTTCAATACCATGTATTGTCAGTGTGGGGACTTACAGCTTTAGCGGGACAGTGCTGGTTGCGTTTGGTCTCGCCCTAATTGTCCTGTCAGAAATCAATTGGAGATCACAACGTGATTTTTCAGTGTGAGGTCAGTCCTCTCTACAGCGTAAATATTTCATCCCGGACTCACGTCAAGGGGCTTTTAAAGATGTGTGCTGGACCATGCTCCCCTCTTGCTGCCCTCTGAAAGTGACAGGGCTTGCGTTTTAGCCCACTTCAGGACCAGGTTAAATCAATTAAAATCTATTATTCATATGGCAGTGCAGTGACCTCACTGAAAGCCCCTGTAATTTCAGAATAGAAAGGAGAAAAGGAACTGGCAGTGAACTTTGGCTTCTGAAGTTTTCAAGAGAATACATGGAACAAGTGACCTTGTTTTAGAACTCAGGGCTTTAAAATAAAATTGCTGCTTGAAACATGGTGAGCCAGGACAAGACCTGGGAGTGTTTTTCTTAAGATACTATTAACCTTAATATGTTTGATAAATGAATGCAGAATTGTATTGCAAGGTCTTTTATGAGCTGGACCTCATGTGCATGTGCAGCACTCAAAGAAAACTGACGCCACATTTTAGATTGTAGATACATACATGTCACTCAGACTGCAGCATATCATCTTTACTAACAAGCTTAAAAATCGTCCTCACAAGGTCACTCGTAAGAGCTATAGTCGTGCTCTCAAGGCAACCATGGCAAGCCTTCACCTATTGTTCGGCTCAGTGAAACTCTCTCCCTCTCTTTGTAAGAACGGTTTTCAGTGGTATATCCTCCATAGATGGCAGAAGACTATTTGGTCGGATAATAAGCAGAGAGGAGTCAGAAGGAGAGAAGTCATTAAGACCTGCTCACATACAATCATCCCAACGCTATCGCCATCTCTCTATCTCTCTTTTATTTTCTTGACCGTCTCTCCCTTTCGCTCTCCTTCTACCTCTCAGATGAAAGGGCCTTTTCAGGCTGCATGGCAAATTAAAATGATGGAAAAGCTGATAAAAAAGAAAGAAGGGAAAAGATGAAAAGTGGTTTTGAAGTGGTTCGCCACATTAGTCAGCTTCCCCCTGCTGACCTTCCAATTTAAGCAAACAATACATTGACTCTGAGACGCGCCAAGCTTGGGTATTCATGGAGGCGAGAGTGCAGCTCACAGAAAATAGGTAAAATTAGATGGGTGAACAGCGGGAGTAGTACATGGATAGATAGAAAGAAAGGACTTGCAGTACTCCTTCACTCAAGAGATAGTTTTTGTTCATGTAGGGTGTTTTGTTTTTGTTTTTAGAAGTAGGGGGCACTTGTGTCAACCAATTTGCAGGTTTTTGGTCATAAACCAAAGTATTCATTTGACAAATCCTAATCTAAAAAGTCCTGGGATCACCAAAGTTATTCCAATTGTTTTTGTGGGGAACAGGAATGTCTGAACCAAGTCCAACTAACAGTTATTGAGACATTCGCTCCAAACCACAACAATGAACCTTGTGTCGGCGCTAGAGGAAAATTCAGGGGATCACCAAAGTCATTAGGATTCATCCTCTGGACACTGGGGATGTCTGTGCCAAACTGCATGGCAATCCATACAATATCAGTCATTTCACTAAACATTTCCCTAAAAAAAACAACTAAATGAGGAAAGCCAGGGGATGGCCAAAGTCAGTGAAATACAGCGTCTGGGAGTTTCATGGTAATCCATGTATTAGATGTTGAGAGAGAGAACAGGATAAGTGAAAACGTTATTGGATCGACCAACAGACCATAATTGCCATCCATAGAGCCATACCACTCGCGTGCATTTTTAAATATGCGAACTGATAGCAACAGTATGCGCATTGTGAGCTCTGATACCACAACAGATTCAGTTCAAGGTCCTCCTGTTCCCTCACAAAGCCCTCCCTCCCGCAGCCCGTGCTCCTCTGCTCCTCTACCTCGTGACTTTAACTTGTTATTAGTCCTCCAGGGTCTTTTTAATTTGTTGTGTAAAGCATCTTTGAGTATCTGGAGGAGCGCTCTATAAATAAAATGGACATGGAAAATGTATCAGTGTCCATATGCATGTATTGCACCTTAAATCACATGCCTTGTTTACATGCAGGTGTCTTTGTGCCTCGCACCCCTCCAGGGCAGCATCAGTAGGCGACTGCTGTAAATGGACTCACTATCATTTAAGATGGCGTAACGCATCAAGCAATCACATGATCCTCTCCCCCTCATACCCTCTGGCCTCAGCTGGTGCCATGGAATTATCAGAGGAGCAAAGCAGCCATTTATACAAACATACACACATACTGTACATACACACACATGCACCACCTCACTCTTATGGCTTCAGGGACATTCCTGGAATATCAAAGATGGTTTCACCCTTTGTATCTCCTCTCTTTCACCAACCCTGAATGATCGTGGCCTGCGTGGTTTGAGATTGTCATGGCCTAGAAATCCATTCTGACTGACTGAAATGTAATAAGGTCATCTAGCCTCTGAGGGTAGAACATGATGCCAGCACAAAATGGTGAAATCCTATGCTGATCGTTGTCACAACCAGAGTGTGAATTTCAAATTGGTACAAACAAGCTGAACGATATGGTGTTAGAATGTAAAACATGAGAGAAACAGATGTTGTACGTTGGGTTGGAAAATCTCATATTCACAGACTCATTTAATTTCTGTTTAAACCTACTGTTGCTGGGCTTGCTCTTCTTAAAGGTACTATACACTTAATCCAGAAGAGTAAGCATATTGTTTCTATCTAATTGACACTAAGCTCATGGCTATTACCATGTCAACACTGGATTACTGCTGCCTTTGAGCCTGTGGAGTGGTTGACTTGGCCCACTTTCAGGCCTTGTTTTCCTTTCCACTCTGTCGTCTGCTGCTCACACACATATAGTCGGACAGGCTCACATGCTCATAGTGCCACATGTGCACACACACAGAAGCACTCGCTCCATCTCTCTCTCTCACACACACACACACACCGTGTCTTTCTTTCCATCCACGTCTCTCTCCCTCTTTTCTCTTACACACATACACACCATGTTCCAGCAATAGACGAGTGTTCCAAGGCCAATTTCACCGCCGCTGAAAGTCCCTCTCTCCCAGAAGCCCCTTTGGTTCAGAGGCTAGACCGGCTAGCGATTGGCCGGTCAGAGGCTAGTCTAGTTGGTGATTGGCCAGCAAAGGCCCCTGGTGCACGGT
Organism: Nannoperca obscura; assembly: GCA_036024295.1. Taxonomy (NCBI): domain Eukaryota; kingdom Metazoa; phylum Chordata; class Actinopteri; order Centrarchiformes; family Percichthyidae; genus Nannoperca; species Nannoperca obscura. The sequence goes on from JAVQJL010001911.1 coordinate 13,945, forward strand.
GACAGTAATTAGCACACGCCAACCATTAACAAACACAGATTAGGCATGAACCCGAATGGCACGCTGCCATCACCATGGTGTGTGGATGGATGTGTGCGTGAAGAGTGCTATTCCCCGGTGAGTGTCTGAGTAGCTCTCATTTTGGCGTTTTGCGTTTGTCTGTATTCAAGACTTGGCATGTGTGAATGTGTTTGTTGCTGGTGCTTCCATATGTGTATGCCTTCATTTTCTGCTTGTGCATTTATCCAACCTGTCTGTATTCACAAGTGTATGTGCATGCACACGAGTGTGTAAGTGAATGTGTGTGTTTGTGTTCAGCCTCATTTCCTCTTCGCCTGCTGGTCAATTTTGGCATTTGGAGAGAAAGACGCTGTGTATTCCCCACGGCTCCGCCGCTTCCAGCACTGAATTAGAGATGGGACTATGATATGTGGAAATGATTTTTTAAACGCCACCAATCTCTGTTTCCCTCCCTCTCTTCCTTTCACAAACTCTCTCTCTCAGTAATGGGGGGGGCGGGGCCGCGGGGGGGCCCCCGGGCGGG
>JAVQJL010001921.1:0-28969 GCA_036024295.1 Nannoperca obscura
GCAACACCCAATGGACTGTGCGGGGGGAGGGGACTTCTGATTACCAGAAGTGAAATCACCTGAAACACATTAGAGAAAAAAAAACACAACACAAGCCAGGAATGACCTGGCACGTAACAGTCGGCATTATAGCTTTCTCACAAAGACAATGCCAATATGCTCATGCTAAGCAGGTATAATGTTTACCATGTTCACCATCTTAATTTGGGATGCTAACATTTGCGCATTAGCACTAAAAACAAAGTACAGCTGAGGCTGATGGGAATGTCATCAGTTTTGCATGTATTTAGGCTTAAACCAACTTATTGGATAAATTAATATTTTGACTTGATGCCTCTAGAACAATATTCAGGGCACGCCCAAAGTGATGACAATTCATCCTGAGTGGGAGATGAATGTACTCAACTTTAGCAATCATTAAATAGTTTACATTTAAATGTGTCAATACAGGGTGGATAGATTGTATGTGTAAGCAGCTGAAAATCTACAACAGTGCAACAACAATGTTCAACTTAAAATGTAAGCAGCTGCATTCTGAAAAGACGGAGCTGTGTGAAGAGCACTGAGGTGGGAATAAAGATTGTTGCAGCATTCCAAACAACCTTCTGTAAATCTATATAGGACAAAAACAAATTGATGTTTCTGAATCATAGGAAGCAGGGCTGCACTGCTCTCTTTAGCTGTTCTTCAAAAACAAAAACACTGTCAGAAATCCCTGCAACTAATGGCAAGCAATAAAGCTCTCAACACAGTGCAGACCTCCACCAAGGGCTAATAATCTCCCCTGTTAGCCATTACTTTCACAGACAAACATCGTACTGGGTAGATGACAACATGGGGTGTGGTGGAGAAAAGTGCATCACTAACAAGTCTGGAGATACACATGAAGACGTCGGCCCAATCATGGTTGTATAGTAAAGAACTTGGGGAAATGAATCTGTTCACTCCTCTTTGGAACACTGATATGCACATAAACAGTACAGTGTTTTATGAGTTACGGGTTGGGATATACAAAGCAAAATCAATATTTCTTTTCTCTCTTGGGACACAACAAATGCCATACCTACCTGACCATTAGTTTCTGATGTAGAAACGTTTGGCTTAACAGCGGCTCCTGAGAATAAGGCTACATGGTCACCATAATCAATAGGTTTCTTCCTGTAAGGAGGGTGAATGCGAATGCTAAATTGGAGGCTGAAGGCGGAGAGTTAAACGTTTAAGTAGATTACAAATCCAACATTGACATATAGGACAGCGATGCTGTATAATGTAGAAGTTTTGCTCACCATGATGAAAAGTTCTACCCTTTTATGTGAGACCCTTTGTGGCTCTTTGTGGAATGGCTCCAATGAAAGGCCAGTCACCAATCTCTAAGGGGAATTTCAAAATGGTTCCCAATGTGTACAGATGTCTAGGAATCTTATCCAAACAGGCCTGTATAGAAAACCCCTGAACTGAACTACTTGCTCTGTGTAGCAATCCATGAACATTAAGGTGACATTCACCATCCAACGCTGGAGCTAAGCACATGTGCCCCTGGTCTACACTGGCTTTATCGGTCTCTGCACAACTCTTAACTCTTAATGAAATACTGCTTACTGGTAATACGGTTTCAGCTACCTTTTCAACAAAGTAATTCTTTTTGTCTTGTCTCACTTTGAAATAAAAAAGGGTTACAAATGCAGCAGTTTGCATATTTTCGCTGAGGGCATTCAGATTTCAATATAATAAATAAATCACTTGTGCGTCCTAATTAGGGAGTTTCTAGAGGTTTATTTTTTCTTTTTTTTTACTAAAGTTTCGACAATAAATAGCCTAACTTAAGAACAATGGAACTACTTTGACACCTTACACTGCTTGCTCAAAGTGTGCTATTCTAATGAGTATTACATATTCAGAAAGATGTGGCAATATACTGTATCCGTCCTGGAGTAAGGGAGAGAAAATAGCTAAAGTTATCCCCTTGTAAGGAGACTACCCAGCCATTAGCTTTGCCTCAGCAATATCACACAGCAGTGCTGTTACCCAGAGTTCACAGTGTTAGCATCTAGTGCAGGACAGTTAACACCTGTGACTACCATAATGTACTTTATATACTTTAGTGTATAACACTACAGGCGTACTACATGACGTATGCCACAAATAACACAGTGCTGAAGACCCAGTGCCACTTTGATACACTTTTAACCAGTACATTTACTTTGACCTTGACCAACACAACTTCAGTTTATAATTTATCTTAAAAATACACAGTGTAATCTGCAGTCCAGTCTTCAAATTGCGCAAAAGCAAGATTATCGATTAATGTGTATTTCCCAAAAGTCAGTGTATTCTTCAGCACATTATTTTGAAATGTTATTTGTCACTAGCAGGGACAGAAGGCAAATTGCCCCCCTGCATCTTTTGAGTAATCAATTCCAAATTGATGTCCAGCGTATCTGTAAGCCAAGCAGGACAACTGGCAAGCAAATGATGAGCCTGAAGGCTGTTATTGACACATCAAAATATAACAAACACGACTTCACTTAAATCAGGAGTTCCATGGATATTTCAAAATGATTAAAGTGAGTATGAACAATGACAAAGGCAAGTTTTAGGTTTTATTAGGCTGCTGATGACAGAAAGTTAAAAAAGATTAGCAACTTACTCTGTACTTTTTACAACCTCCATACTTTATTAAACCTCATACCAACAAAGTATATCATGTGACCCAGGTTTGGGTGGACTCATCATCAATCCAAAGCCATGTTTTCCTCCTTTCCTGCTGACATAGGCAAAAAAAATGGATTTCAGGTGAGAGAAAGAGACTGTCAAGGATGAGAGGGAGTGTCAGTCCGCCAAGATCAATAGGTGAATCAAAACCAATGCTGATGTTTCATTCTTCACTATCCCTCTTTTATGTTTCGCCTTCTTCTTTCTCCATCAAGTCTTTCTTCATCTGACGCTGCCAGAAAGCCAAAAAATGCTGACAAACAGTTGTCTGGGCAATTCCAGCATCTTTATTTGCACTCCATTCAAGGATAAAAAAAGAACTGCAACCTCCAGCAGCCCTACACCCCCTCTTAAACACTTTGTCTCTCCCACGCACTCACAAAGCTCTGCGCCATCGGTGAACGAACCTTTAGAGTCGGTGACCCTGAGCTGAGGAACCACTCTGGCGCGGGACCTCGCTGCCCTGCTTCAATTTCTTTTACTTTTAGTCTCATCTTGAAGATTTTTATTTCCAGTCTTCCCCATGTCCTCCCACACTGAGCTTCCCACTTTCGTTATTGTTTGCTGCAGTGTTTCGTTTCTTGCTTTTTAACGGTTTAATTTTTATAATGTACTATATCTGTATTGCTGTTCCTATTATAAAAAGGTTCCTGATTTTGTCCCGTGAAAAGACAAATGAAAATAAACAGCCTGGTTTATCTCTTATGTGATTCACATATGTTAACAATGCTGGGTAAGGATAATTTATTGTCACTTGCTCAAAACTGAAGCACACCTACAACAGACTAGAATGGCATAAATATAGACTGAGGCCATTGTTGCTAGGCTTTCCTTGTTACCACAGTTTGAAAGAATTAATACTCATCACCCAAGGTGTGTGTGGGAGACCAACAATACTTGATCTGATTTTCTTCAGGGAAACAACCATCATAAGCTACATGCGGGAGCCTCCCCCGCTGGACTATTTAGGCTAATGTTGATGTTTTGACAAATGTGCATAACAGCGAGACTGCTTTTCAAATTGAAATTGAATTTGTATAGAGATGAGCAGAACAGGGGTGTCGGCCCAGCACAAATAACTTAACTCTGTCAGTTGCTCTTGGCAAGGCTGAATTCATTTGAATCTATTAGAGAGAGTAAGGGGAGAAGAAGAGAGGCACAAAGACTACACTCGTACTTTCAGTGGCTCCTAATGCCTATACAATAGAGAGGAAAGTTATTGTATAGTCTTAAACATCACTAGTGGAAATATTTCAAAATAAAACTGGTAAGACTTTGCATATTCTGAAGTACTCAGATATTTTACTTAACTAAAAATAGCAATATTTCAGTATAGAAATATTGTTACAAGTTAAAGCTTTCATTATTTCCTAATTAATTAAAATGTACTTAAAAATATAAAAGTATTAGCATTAAAATTTACTTAAAGTACCACAAAAAAAAAAACTCATGAAGAATGAAGACTTCAGATTCATATATATTATTATTATCATTAATGATGCATGAATGTGTACATCACTTCAGTTTTGCAGCTGGTAAAGGTGAAGCTAAGTTTAATTCCTTTATATGCTGCTTGGTGAATTCCCCTATCCCTTTATCCTATTCCCTGTAATATGCCATCATCTATTGATTATATTTTGTATTATCAATCTGAATTTGCAAAGTAACTAGTACAAAAAGTACATTATTTGCCTCTGACTTGTAGTGGAGCAGAAAGATAAAATAGCAGAAAATTAATATACTTGTACTATGTACATGTAGCTCAAAATTGTACTTACTTGAGTAAATGTATTAGTAAGTTACTTTCCACGACTGCATCAGAAAATATAAAGACACGCATTATGGATTTATATGACACAATGACAAGGATGTTGTAAGCCGGACTATATATTTTGGCAATAACATGTTATAGGCAATCATACGTGCATAGCAATCCCATCAGAAACTTCCATTCTGCACCATGAAGCATTTTGAATATTGTACTACCCGAGGCAGACAGATCAAAAAATGGCCCTAACTCTTGATTCAGACTGGCCAACCACAGCCCACCTGCAAATAATTGCTTTTGAAATTTTGGGGTTGGCAGAACTTCCATCGCTTGGCTAAATGAGCATGCACTTATCCAATAGAGTTTAGAGGAGATTTCATATCCGCAGAATCACTTTCTAAATACACAGAAAACTCTTCAACTGAGAAGATAATATACAAAATCCACCAAATTGGAGTTACAAGGTAACACCACCGGCCTCCACCATGACCCTCAAAATATGGACACACTGTATTTTACTGCCTTTTTTTAAATAAAGATAGCCTTTGAAAAGGAATGGGTATTTCACACACCGGCTCATACATTTTTATTAAAAATGTAACATCTGAATGAATTATTCTGTATCTCACCATCCGAAAAGCCCGAGGTAAAGCAGATGTGGTATAATGCCGCCCTCAAGTGCTCCCTGTGTGCTCTTCTTACCGAGGCTATAAGTTGTAAATGCGACTCATTGTGTATTCAAGTGCCTTTGGTGGTGAATAAAAAAAAATAAACCTGCGGGAAAAAAGAAGGTTCTTTGGTTGCTGTTGTGCTTATAAATTAAGTAGTGTAGTGATACTGTGCAAAAGCAAGTGTTTACAGGGGACACAGTGTATTTACATTTTCTGAACTAGGTCTCCCATCACTGATGCATGTGGGCTGGTGTGGCTGGGTATGTTGGTCTAAAATGTCCCAAAAATCCAATGTAGCTGCTATTTTGAGCACTTTCTAACTGGCAAAGCCCTGGCAAACTAACATGTAAGTAAGCAGTAGTAATTCTTTGATTCTGTTTCTACTGTAGCATTACAGGAGGCATAATAGATTCATGACTTGCAGTCTGTTAAACCAGATATGTGAACATTCCAACATAGCATTACTTTGAATGTAGTGTTGGAATTATTCTAAATCCTAGCAAAAACAGGTTGCGGCATACGTGGGAAACCAAAGGAATAGTTAGACATTTTGGGAAATTCTCTTATTTGCTTTCTTGCCGAGAGCAAGAGAAAACGACTGATACCTTCTTTTAGGCCTGTATAGTAAATGTGAAGCTACCAGCAGCAGCTAGCTAAGTTAGCTTAGCACAAAAAAAAGACTACCAGGGAGCTTTGATGTAGACTACTCGGGCAGCAGAAGGGAGAAAGGGCGGCGGCTGCTGCTGTCATGTACTGTTATTTTCCACTGCTGCACAAATTGAGAATTGTTTACATTTCCCAATTTGCTGCTCATGTGTGGACCAGGTATCCACAAGGACCACACTGGGGAAAACTGATACATGTAAATATAACTGAATACCTCAAGTTATATGACCTATATCTCATTCGACACCCGATTGTGCGTTAAAGTCCAATACACAGCATTCACAAACATAAACGTACCAATGTTAACTTCTCTTGCCCTGTTGCCTCTTGCTCAAAATCTAGTGCAACTTCACCACTAAGCCAGCAGGACACTTCTTCATATATGGCTTTCATCAGCAAATACTTAAACCAGTAAACAAACTAGATACACAGCCTCTATAGAGCTGCGAACATTTATGGCGACTTACTTAAACATATTTTCCCCACATTAATTTGTTGTTGCGGTTGTATATATTTTCATAGTTTTTTCTGGCTGAGCTGATGGTGTCAAACTCAGTTTTATCTAATTTCCTCTTCATGTCCATTATATTTGCATTTCAGAGACAGCACACCATCTTATCTCTTAGATCTGTTCCAATATTGCACCTTTTCTCTTTCACCTAAAACAGGAAATGAAATGCTTGCCTTTAGGGTCAGTTTGTTTGCACCATCAATATGTCTAGATATTCTATTTTCTTTATATAATTGAACGTGGGAATATATTAGATATGTCATGATAAACACATGGTTAAAAGGTACCTTGATAAGAATAATGAATACATGTCATAAGTAAATCTGTGCAAAATAAACCTCTGAAATAAGCGAAATAGATTGATAAGCAATGACAGGTGAACTCCAAATTTAACACAGCGGCACCTCCTCACACAGATGGTTTATCACAAAGCAGTGGCATCATAATCCAATGAAAGGATTATAGTGATTAGGTTCCAATTGTGGTGCTAAAAACAGACTGCACAGGATTCCTCTTGACAAAAGTGTGTACTCCTGTGAGGCGGATCAAAATCCGTGCCCCAGTTTAGGATTCTTATCAAATTTATACAATCCTCGCCACATCAGGCTTCACTTATCGCTTCGAGAGCTCCTCGGTTTCCAGACGAGACCCAGATGGATTTCATCTTTTGGCCTTGTCACCAGTTCACACATGACCTGCACTGGCCCGAACCTCTGTCAACATAAGCCCCGTCTCTCCCAATCAACAATGTTGTCTTTGACAGACAGACAGGCTTCCAAAGAACCCATGGTTGCCGGAGCTGAGATGAATCTGCCAGTGTTTGACCACGGATCATAGATGCGCTATGGTTGCTCCAGAATGAAGCGCTGCAATCATGCTCCTGTCGTGAAAAGTGACAGATCTCTTTGTTCAAGGGCAATGGGACCACCAAAACTCTTGCTGTGCCAACAACTTTACCTCTATGTTTGGGACACAGGGGTCCATGTGTGCTATGAGCTGTCGCTTTGATGGCGCCCTGGGCACTCTGCGGGACCCGGGATCCCCGCGCTTTGCACAGAGTTGTCACTCTGTCAGAAAAATGTACCACAGAGTCTTCATGAATGGTGCCTTCTGCGATATAACCATGTTTTTCATCAGACGCGGTTCACCTCACGCGGTTTTAGGAATGTGTTCAGTGGAATGCATGGGCTATGGGTAGGGTCAAAGGTCATGAAAGTCTTTGTTGCTTATCTGGATCTGTGAGGGCTGACTGAATGTTGCCATCTCATGACAAAGTACTAACTTCATAAGTATTTCTTGAAGAACTCAATTCCTTCATCATTGCTTATTGAATGTGACATTCTTAATAAATTAAGATTTTCTGGTCAACTAAAGTTAAATATCCCTTCAAAGTGAGTCAGTCATAAAGAGCAGGATTGGGGAAAGATAAAGAAAAATATTGGAAGGAAATGGAGAGAGAGAATAAAATAAACAGCATAAAAAAGAAAAACCCATATAGGAAAATGTTCCCACCTCTCGGTGCTGCAGTGTGCACCGTCAGATTCTTCACCCGGGGACTGTGGAGCACTTAACTCCGTGCTGTCGTGATTTCTCCAATTACGGGTGACAGCTTCCAATCCGCGTGGGAGGTGGATCACCTCTGGAAGTGCCAGGCAGAATACGAAGCGCACCACAACATTAATAATTCACCGGGGGTACATTCATATTCAGTCTAAGCGCTGCAGTTTGGGGCCCATTAGTGATAAAGCCAAGCAGATGCTCCCTTATACCTTTCAGCTTGATGTTCAATTGCAGGTATAAAGCCCACATGTTTGATTTTTATTTCATTGCTTGGCACTGGGGCAACCATAGGAACAAACTTCATGAATGTTCTTAAGATTACAGACTAGGGAGGCACTGCCAGGGAGTTTTGTTGTTGTGTTAGATTTGATGTTTGCTGCTAAGAAAACACCCCGCTTCAACTGATTCAGTGCACATTGTTTTCAGTCTTTCTTTTGCTTAATTATTTCCAAGCAGTTGAGTGTGCAAAGACATATATAGAATAAGTGACAACAAAGTGCAGAAGTTTGAAAGACTCGCTGAAGTGAAACGGCCGTCGGTAGTGATGACTGCTAGCATCCATGCCAGACGGCAGCAGCGCTCAGCAAGCACATGGTGTACCCAACCAACTGCTCGGGGCTCAGCAGGCTACAGCACACACTGCTTTCCCTGAAAAAACACTGCACCTCCTCCTCCAGAGGAGCAAACTAAAGCGTATTAGAAGGGAAGGGAAAAGCTCAATTGGAGGTCACAGCGAAGCAATGAGCCCCGGTCTAGACACGTTTTTTTTCAGCTCTGAATTGTAAGTCTAAATTGTAGTAACAACACTTGTGAAGTTGACTTTTAGGAAGATGTACTGCACACCTGGGATTTAAACTGGGTTTTAAGGGAGCCTTGATTCACTCGGATTGGCAGGTTTGTGAATGCACGTGGGTGGTGGAAGCAATTATAGAGCCGAGTATTGTTTTATAAATAGTGTATGTCAAGACAATAATGATCTCCACTTGAAGCGAAGGTGTTAACCCGTATTCTAGCGCTCCAATGCAAAAATAATAAGTGACAATGCATCACTGATATTCATTCAAAGTACAGTAGTAACTTTCTTTATATTTTGGAAGACCTCAGTAGGATATGTGTATAGCTATGCAGCAGCTTTAAGCTTCCAACTACTTTTTTAGTGTTTAGTATAAGTTCAGTTGTAGCACAGGGTCTTAGTTGGGTGTAACATGGATTATAATGGCTGTAAATGCTAACATTCAGGTGTAAATCTTGTAAAAGAAGAAAAATCCTTGTAATTATGAGCTCTTAAATGCATCACAATAGGCCTTTTTCATAGCTGACATTTTGACTGATCATAGCAGGAAAAGCACACTAATAACATTAATGATGACTCCTTTCTATTCAAGTGTCTCAGTAAGCTGTGACAGTTAGTATGCACAATACCAGGACCCTGAAACTGAAGGAGCTAAACAGAATTTAGCAATAATTCATTTTATTATTGACGCTAATGCTTTTCCTGCTGTGTCATGTCAAAATGTCTTTTGCGTAAAAGGTCTTTGGCTGCTGCAAAACCCTTGAAAACTCAACAGGAGTAACTTTTGATAACCTACATAACCAATGGGTTCTGTATTGTGGCTAATCGCTGGCTGGGTAGTTAGCTTGTTTGGCAGAGGTTGACCGAAATTAGTTACAATGTTGGTTTTAATCAGTTATTAATGACAGTGGATAACCTTCTTGCTAAGAGGTCTACATTACTTCAAGTTAGCAATATTGCAAGTGAATGCTAGAAAGCTTGTTAGCTGCATCCACACATAGAAGCTAAATCTCTCTGTGTAGAAAATGAATGGCTATCATAAGGTTTTTATCAGTTGCCAAAACCAAAAAGTAAAACCAATGTTGCTATGATTGTCACTTGAGTCCTAATTATTGATTGACTAGACATAAACAGAAAAAGTTGATTAAACTGTAGGCATATTGAAAATACCAAACAACTAGGTTAAAATAAATCAAAGCAACTGAGTTTCAGTACCAAATGCAGAAGTGACTGCCCAGAAGCTGAAGTCAGAAACTGGCACTGTTCTTGGTGCAAAATTCTTAGTGATGTATTTGCCCCCCAGTCCTGCATATGCTTATTTTTAATTACAGAGTAAATGTGAGAATAAAACATGATTATATTCTCATCCACTTCGCACTCAAGGTGCATTTAAACAACACATACGACTGCTTCAGAAGTGTTCCAGAGAAGTGCGTGAAACCCTAGGCCAGTAAACCACAAAGCAACTGTCTTTCATGACATTTTTCGAAGAACAAACAACTGCTCTGATATCCTCATTCATCAGACCAGAGAAACACAACACTTGAGCACCCCTGAGTCACAGATAAGTGAATTTGGAACCGTGTTTTGCTGTGAACAAACATAATAAGTCTGCTCTAGTTTATCTCAATGGAATCATAGTTTGTATGACAAATGCAACGCCACGGTGGGTACACGAACACAGTTGGACTGGGAAAGAGAAAGCTCTCACACCCAGTTGGTAAATTATAGTATACAAGGGTCTCTTTGCACCTGCAGTGTATTTTTCACTGAAAAGGTGCTCTTCTATTTTGAAGATGTCAATCTGAAACATGCAAAATCAAAAGTTGTTTTGGTTTTTTAGCCATGCTAGTGGCTAGTCCACCACTTTGGTCCAGTCTGAAATATCTCGGGGACTATTGGATGGATTACCCTGAAATTTGGTACATACTTTGATGTTCCCCTCAGAATGAATTGTATTTTGGTGAAGAGTTGATTTTTAGTCTAGTTTTATCATCAGGTTAACAAATGAATTGGTCCAATACTTTATTTTATGATCAAATACCCGCAAACGTCAGTTCTCATCCATCTCAGCTAGGCTTTGTGCATAGTGCTAATTAGCGAATGTTAGCATGCTAACATGCCAAACTAAATAATAAACGTAGTAAACATTATAGTGCTAAACACCAGCCTGTTAGCACTGTCATTGTGAGCATGTTAGCATGCTGATGTTAGCATTTAGCTCAAAGAACCGTTAACAGAGTAGATCGCATGGCTGTAGAATTTGTCTTGACAGTACTCTAACCAAACTGTACTTGACACATTATAAAACCTGTAAGTGATATATACTTGGTGTTTACTTTGCTTGGCAATTATTCTTAAGTTTTACTAGCCCGTACAACTGTACTTGAATTAATTCAAACAAGATAAGAGTGATTAATATACTTTCAGTATCAGTGCTGTGATCTAACATTAATAAATGCCCTCAGTGTGCAGTGTTTTATCTCATACACAGACATCCACGTGACACAAACTATTTTATATTCCCAGGGCTGAAAGTATTGAATAATTTTATATTGATAATCCTGCTGTTGTTATTGTTGTTGTTGTTGTTGTATTATTTATATTCTTGTCAATAGTGCCTCACAGACACGATTCCAATAGCTGCTGCATAAATCTGTATTGATGAGCACCAAAATAAATACTGTAGTACAATTTCTCCATTACGATTAAAGACTGACAGTTAACTTTGTATTGCATTGCATGTAGCATTCAGTTTGCACACTGTGTGAGGCTAAATACTTAAATAAAAAACAGCACCACACCGAGATGTTTCATCGCACGTAGGCTTGTAAAAAGAATCATTACTAAGTTTAAAGGAAGTGATGACATTCACTTGTCAGCAGGTGAGTGTGAGCTCCATGAAAGGCATATGACCTTTTCACACAAAGGCTGCTCTCCACTTAGGAAGAAGTGAAAAGGGTGAAGAAATTGCAAGAGGAAGAAATATATTTCATTTAAAAATTATGAACTCCATATCAATGGTGGCTGCATAGCGACACCTGATTCTTAATAACATGATTTCTTCAAAGGTATTCAGCAAATCGCTGCACATTTACATTTCAAAAGGGGAAAAATTGCTTTCATTTCACTCACTCAGTATTTCCCCCCCCTCTAAAGGTGACTTTTATTTCTGAAAGTGTGTTTTTAAGAGTTTATCTTTAAGTGGGTTTGTCACCGAGTGATGTCACATCAGCAAATGTTTTGGACTGTCTCTAGAAATGTCCTTGGGATTCATTGCAAAGTAGAGACACAAATTGGTGGCTTTTACATAAATAAGTATTGGTTCAAACATTTTTTGGAAGAAATTCAAAGAGAGGCATGACTACACATTTTCTGTCAGGGCAGCACAGTTCCCAATGCTACTTTTTTAAAGATTTCACAGCATTTAAAATTCTTTTTAATGAGTTTTATTTTTTTATTTTTTTTTAATAGGCCTGAGTTTGCTTGATCCAGCCTATTTAACATTCAGACCAATCTTGCATCATGCTGCCAGTTCCTGTATACATCCTCACTGGCATGGTTTTGACTTCACTATATCTGTACTGATGGCTTCCCCCATGCTTGTACTAACTGGCACACTTGAATTCACACTTTAAAACAAGTGGCACGCCGGGTTCCGCACACACCTCCTGTGATTTCTTGAGGTTGAAGGAGGTGTAAAAAAGGAATACATTTAAAAGAGTAATTAATCATCTTAATTACATGGATGCAATCCTCCACTTTAGTATTTGCCTCAAACGCTGTGAGCTGTTCATCAAAGCCAGCCATGTAGGTAATAACTTCCTCAGTGCTTTCACACCCTTCCTAAATTTGCATTTAGATCGCAAGATGATCCCAAGCAAGCTCTTCATAATGTCTGTCCAAGCCTTTCTAAAGCTGCAGCTATGCCTTACGCCATGCAGCATGGGTACATCGAGTAATACAACAGTAACTATATAAATGTTGATTGACTTGCGCTATTGCTTGATTCGTCTCACGTAGAAAAAAAAGGCCCGTTTTGTGCCTGAATGAGATGCATGTAACCCGGTGATACAGTAAGTCCTTGTGTAAATGTCACCAAGAGAATTCCCCATGCCTTCATCAATCTTGATAAATACTTTTTTAAATCTGGTTTTGACCAATTGAAGGAACAAATCAGAGCACAGTAAATCTGGAAGAATGCAAGCTTGAACAAACAAGGTTGGCAACAACACGCTTTTATGAATTAAATAATGACATCTTCACCATAAAGAGAATCAAGCAGCTGCTAAGAGGGAGCAGTCGACAGGGAAATCACCACTTTTAATTTCATCTCCGCCAGTTAAACACATGCGCCTCGCTTCCTCTTTTACTCTCGTACTCGCAGAGACGCACACTGGGGAACCTGCGCTGTTGTAGGTCGTTGCAGGAGGTCACAGTCATGGGCCTGTGCCAGTTTAAGGATTGTGCTTGGATGCTGCGTGATGTGAAAATAGTCTGATGTGCTGCTGTTTGTGAACCTGCGTGGTATTACTGGAATGTGATGGTTTCTTAAGTTCTAAATGAGTATTGTACAGCTTACTCTCCAGGGTTAATTTTATGAATAGGAGTGGTCAATCAGATAAGCTGACTTTTTGGCTGTTGCTGTGGTTTAGACACGATTCTCAAACAGTGGTCGGTATTTACCTCCACTTCGAAGAGAAACAGGTCTTTATGGGGAATAGGCCTTTTTATTTATAGTTTTTCCTGTTTTTAAACCAGCATTAATTTGTCTTCTGGCAATGTACAGCAGCAGAGCGACAAACTGGGAAGATAACATAGATATATTACCATCTTACTAACCTGATATGATTATTTGTAGTCCGTTCTACTTTGCAGTTTTTTCCAGATCAGCGTTAAGCCACTGTCAATAAAACCCCAACACTTCTTGCAAAGATGTTTCCCATTAAAAGCCTTAAAGAAAACCCCAAAAAAGTAGAGGCAGTAAATTGGAAGAAAATGTAATATGTGAATGAAAACTTTATTTTTGTTAAAAAGAGAAATTACTTTGTTGTACTGATGGATGTAGTGGCGTTTAAGTTATTTGAAAACTGGCTTTCTTTTGATGCACTGTATTTTAAACACGGGTAAAATCATTCCTTAGTAAAATGCACTTTAAAAACACTTTATTAGAGTTCAGAATTTGCATTTGATTGTATTGTGATAAGACGTGAAAACCAATCTTGCTCCTGTAGAGTCTGATTCACTGTGGTCCTCAATGTGATTTAGCCATTTCATTTGCATAGGTTAATTTCAAACAGCACCTCAAATTAGGCTTGAAAGGATAATTACTTAATTTCCTCGCCTCCCCTTCTACCTCACTGCTGTATCTTTTTTTTTTTTTCACCCAGGTTATATAAATGTGTCTTCCAACATGTACTGTCTCTGGCATTTGTGTTCATCCAAAGGCCAATCCAGTCCCTGTCTCTCTTCTCTCTTCTTCATAATATTGATTGGACATTTCTTTAATTCACTCCCACTCATGTACTCTAGAGCAAATTGCCTACACAAACCAGATCATTTTCACTTTATACCTGGAGCCATCAACTGCAGTTTGACAGCACAAGGGCTACATGAACATGATGAATTCACACACATGCAAGGCCAACAGGCAGAAAATACAGTCATGTAGATATGAAGGCCTTACTGATGCGTTCACTGTACTTGTAAGATCACACGTGCTTTTGATCTTTGTCTTGACGCTAACAAGCTTGCATGTACCACAGATACACTCCTGCCCGAAAGTCTGAAGGCTGACACAAGTTCACCGTGTTGGCAAGAAAAAGATTTGGACTTTGAGGATTGTTCAGCAACCTCTGCGCAAAGCTGACTTTTGACTTCTTTCAGACGGCCAAAACCACGATTGGACTTTAATTATGTAACATTTTTGATGGTTAAGCGAAGGAAGCAAGGGCTTAAATAGATGGTAAGCGAGGCGAAAGATCATGACCTTCTAAGTAATGGGACTGGTCATATAGAGTGCAGTACCTCCCTCTTCTTTTAAAGCAAAGATCTACGTGAATTGCAGTGTTATTCAAAGATGACCCATTTGTTCTTTTTGGTTTAAATCAACAATGCTGTTCAAGGAGGTTTCTTGTTTTTAGTCTTTTTTTCCTTCACAGAATTTTACTGCAGCTTCAATGTTCCTCAAAAGCCTCCAACACTGCCTGTCCTCTCAAGGTGTAAATGTTTCACCATGTGGCAAGAGCTTAGAATTATTCACTCTACTTTTTACAGTGTGACTTAGTTGGTACAATTTAAACAAACGAAAAAAAATAACACACATTTTGACCAACACACTCTAGTGTTGCATCCCTGAAGAAGGCCAATAACAAAAAGCTTGAAAGTTATCAAGTAGAGTGCCCATATCCACGTTTTATGTAAAATCAATACACAGTGCCGCTGCATGTCTCCACAACAAACAGACCAGTTCTTTTGGATCTTCAGAGTTCTCTCTTGAAAATAAACAAAAATTATAATATATATAAAGAGAGAGAGAATGGAAACAGACACACTGAGTGAGAAAACAATAGTACCCATAGACATAAGTCAGCAGTTTAACTGGCAAAGAATCACGATGAGCCACCTGCAGCTCTCCCAGCCAATGCTATCTTTGCTGGGCTGATATGCACTTTATCACTCACCACACCCACAGACACCATCTGTCCCAACACACACAAAATCATCCGAAGACGAGCAGTCCCAGCATCGCTTTGGTTAGAAATTAAAGCTTAATCACTGTTTCAAAGAGAAGCACATAAAAAGAGAGAGATGATTTTATCGTCATTAGAAACATTGAATCTCCTCCCTGTTCACCACCCTGTGCTTTAGTGTCTCCAGTTTGTTTGCTTCTCTTTGTCCTTCAACAAGCCAATCTCTTGCATCGCGGCCGTGCCCGCAGTTTAGGTGGACAGCCAGACCCCCAGGATGCGCCGCGTGTTAAAGTGCCACTTAGCCTCGGCATGTTGCCGCTTCTCTGGCCGCACATGTGCTCCATCCACCTTGCAATCAGAGTTCTGCTTGTCCAGACTCCTGAGCGCAGGTGGTCCATACAAAGCTCTTCATCAGGAGACAAGATGGAACCCAACTCCTGAAAATAGCCAGGATGGGTTTGCGTGCCCAGAGAATAGCAACAGTCATTTCAATTTGGAGCATAACAAGGCAGTTGTCTGTGGTGGAGAAGGGCTTCAATGTCATGTGATGTGGCCTTGTGAAGTTGCTGTGGTTGTATGTTGTGCATTTGAAAATACTGTAGTGCACAGTATATAGTTGTTGTTGTTGTTTTTAAAGGCCATCTTTGAAAAAAATACCCAATTCTTTTAGCTGCACGTGAATAGAAAGAGATATACAGTAATTCTGTAATCTCAATCAATTTGGATTATTAATACGTGACCAATATCAATTGATCAAGAAAAAATAAATAAATATTTAAAAAATGCTATTAATATTCTTTCTGGCATCCCATCATCATGGCTTGCCAATGTACTGAGAGATTTGACAAAGTTTTGCTGTTATTCTGTATTAAAATGTCTAATAGTTGTGGGTAATTAGGTAATACGACTACTGCTTATTTCCGACTTCAGGACTTCAAACCTGGTCACAAGCAGGTGGCATTCATCATGTTGAAACAAGCAATTTATGACAAGTTTTTACTGTTAAGAGAGTTTTGCGAATGAACACTGGCACGAACAAGCCTCTTGCTCTCAAGTAATAGAGCTTTAACATGAAAATACAAATATGTTCTTCCATGAGGCCCAGCTTTTCAAGTACACATGGTGTTCTTCATGTAAAGGTGAGGATTTGTACATAAATAATTCATGATGAAACTTCAGATCATCCTTGCGTGTTGAAATACATGTGAGGTCCAAGTGTATGCAAGTGATCGCACTATTCCCACATAAATATAGTATTTAGTTCTCTCTCCTCTAAACGCCGACGCTATAGCCATCAATACCTCCCTGCTGATTGATGCATTTATGAGTTATTTGATCCAGATTATGGATTTCATGTCAAACAATGGTTTGTGTATTACTCACCGTCTCCTGGACCTCTGGTCAAGGTGAAGTGCAGTTTGGACGAAATCAGCCCAGCCCGGACTCTGGAGAAAATGGAGAAAAAAGGGAAAGTGAAAACGGGCAGGATGAAAGATGACTCCACGATGAGTAAAAGAAATACCCTTAAACAAATGGTGAAACTAGGAAGAAAAGAGAGGTAATTGCAGGTAATCAATAAGTAGCGATTCGGAGTGCTAATTCAAATGCAAATATCAGCGTCAGATGTCATGGCTCGGTGCGTGTGTGCCCAGGAGCCGAGGAGAAAAAATAACCTGCGAGAGAGAAGACTTGAAATGTGGCATTGGCAAAACAAGTGTCTGACCACCAGGGTAATTAGTCAAACAGACCTTTCTCCTCATCAAAAAGGGCCAGCGGCCATGACTCTGCTGCCACATTATCAGCCTCCCCTTTGTCCTCAGAGGTAAACAAGCAAACTAAGGCCAGACAACATCAAAACTAAACTGCAGAAATCCCTGCCTCTAACGAATGGAAAGCCAGAGGGAGGATTTTCTCTATCAGCTGCGTGAATAACAACAAATTAAAGTGCATAAAATGGCTGCGGCTATGGTGACAGTACTTTCTGCTTTCAGTCGGTGTGAATCTGCACTCCTCTTTAGAGATTTAACATTTTCCACACATGATCTAAAAGAGGAAAATATGCTAAGTCAATGTTACTGTAAATCATGTTCGATTTCCAGTCAAAGCACAGATTCAATATCAGTGGCCCCAAGGATTAATCAAGGCACAGAAGGAGTGTTTATGATAAGACACTTCAACGCTTTGCATCCTTTCAAGGATCACTCGATGCTGACCCTCTTTTTTCCCCAGTTTAACCTCAACGAATGTTGCTCTCTACACTTCAAACACAACCCCACTGAATGAACACTTCAGAGAGGGCGCCTTGTGTACACTCTTGAAGGTCAGGAAGGTTGTGGCAGAGAGTGCAAACTTGAGGTGAGATTTTCTCATTTACAGATGACAGTTGAGGTGGAACTCTGAAACTTTTACCTTTGATTAAGGACTCGGACGGATCGGCTCAAGAATATCTCATTTTTTAGATATTTTGTCCTTTTTGGATCACATTCACATGTACTGTGTGTTTTAGATCGCATGGTTGATCGTTGATCTATTAACAATAAGCTTGAAAGAAATTCAGAACTTCTATGAAAACAAACCACTTGAAGGAGTATTTCGGAAATACCCTTATTTGCTTTTTTGTGGAAAGTTAGATGAGAATATCGATACCACACTCATGTGCGCTAACTATGTAGCTAGAGCTATGAAATAGTCTAGCACAACAATAATAAAAAAACAAGGTAAGAAGATATAACATGTTAATTAGCACGCTTTAGAGGCTACCTGTTTCCCCCTGTTTTCAGTCTTTGTGCTAAGCTAACTTGCTTCTAGCAGTAGCTGTATATTTACAGTACAGACTTATTGCGGTATTGATCTTATCGTCTAAGTCTTGGCAAGAAAGCGAACACATGTATTCCCTTATGAAGACTGACCACTTGATTTAAATGTGTTCGATTGTCTTACCCTGGTAACCTAGAATAGACCTACAATTGTTTATTTGCACTAAGCTAACAAATGATTTATCAGCAGAGTACTAATATTGTTGGGCAACACATGCCATTTAATATGCCTCAGATTTTGCCCACTTCCTCATCATCATAATTAGTACTTCTGGGGCTGCTGGCTGCCAGCGTGTTTGCACATGTTGGTCATTTTAACACATTGTACTGCATGCTCATGCTCAGAATAGAGCACTTCAGTAAAGCTCTCTGTGTCGGTGCTTGTGGAGTCTACAGGGGCATTTGTAAGCCTGTGAGGGTGTACACACAGGATTAGCCCCAATAAGGCACAAGATGGTGCTGAGACTGGATGTGTGAGCATGTGTATATTTACTCTCGCTCTATGCCACTCCAAGCAAGGCATGCACATCAAGCACCTACAAAATACCAGCGCATTTGTTTGTTTAATCTGCACATTTTCAGCTCCCCTTTTCTGTTTTCGGTGTTGTTTGCAGTCAACGACAAACCTCAGCTTAGGGATGCTCTAATCCCTTTATTAGGTTGCAGCTGTGGTTTTGCAGGTGCAAGTCTGCATCAGTGTGTGTGTCACCGACACTTTTGAATCACCTACCACCAAATAAAAAGACCTATGCCACTCTAATATCCAGTTTTGAGCAAGTTGAAAACTGTAGTCACTTACTTATTATGCATGACTCAAAGAAAGTAATTACATGTATGTATGTGTAATGTAGCTCATAAGTAGCTAACGTCGAATAAAAACACACATATAAGACAACTTTGGAGTTACCATGACTGGTAACTCCTCTTCTGTTGGAGGCAACCACCTCCCTACACCTCAAGCACCTGCGCTAAGCTAGCTGGTCCCAGACCAGTCTGCAGAGAGACAGTAATGGCAAACAAAGCCAATTAATCACATTACTGTAACGCATTAGTAAGTTATGTGTTTGCAGCCCAATGGTGCTCATTTTGGCATGTAATATGGAGCTGGAGGTAATTACCCAAGCTTAACAGTTGAATGAGGTTGAAAAACCAAGGTCTCACCAAAGTTCTAAACATCAAGACAGAGGTGAGCCGGGAAAAAACTATAATTTTAACATTTCTGTCGCTGTATGGGACAGATAAATGTGACCTGATGGGTTAATTATTGATTTGGATTTGTAGTTAAGGCAAACTTGCAAAAACACATGTGGTCCTTTTTTAAGGCTCTCCACAATGTGCACACACACTACATTTGCCCTCTTCCTTAAACCTTAAATCTATGTAGGCCAAAGACAAGTTTGGCTACGTGTCAAGGCCGTGTGGCCACCAGGGGACCGAGCCCAAGACCCCATCTCCATAAATTACCCGGGTGACGAGGCACGTAAGCATGCTTGTTAAAACTGTAAATGAATTAAATTGGAGACGGGATAGATGGGTGATGGGCGTGGAGACGGATGGCTTTATGAACTGTAAGGTGAGGAACACAATGAAAAGGAGCTGGTAGTAGGACGGGGATGCTAGCGGTGGTTGGTTACACCGATACGCCCACGTGGATCTGTCCAGGGGATTGGGATCAGATACTTCATTTGAGCAAAGCCACGCTACATCAAAGACATTCAAATGAAGTAGTCTTCTATTGCAAATTAAGCTCCAGGGGTGTGTGTGTGTGTCTGTGCGTGTGTGTGCACTTCTGTGTGAGTTTCTGTTTGTGCTCGAGAGGGGTGAAAAAGTGACAAAGAAGAAAAATCAAGGGAAGAAGAGATTGAAAGAAAGGTGTGTAGGCCTAAGCTCTTTATCCGTATCTAAAAGAGGCATCTATAAGAAGTGAGCACACCCCATGCCTGTGCACAAATCACTGTAATCTATATGATATTGAGCAACAGTAAGCATTTGCTCACACAGCCCGTGTGAGGAAATAAAGCACTTTCATGGTGAATTCTCAGGGGTAAAAAAACGGAGAGCATGCTTTTGATGAGGCACCGTTCTCCAACCTTCAGCTGAAATACATTTTCATTCAGAGCTTCTGTATATGAAACATGAATCCTTTCACTGATGACCACATACACCATGTGTTTACTGAAGTATCACCTGTCAGGCAGCACAGTAGCACACACCAGGAAGCATATGCACGGCCTTTAAAGTCTCCTTGCTGACGTAATTGGATCTTCTATTAATTCTGTGTCTGTTTAACGTTGAGGAGGTGGGATTGGGGAAAAAGGCTTTATGTGGCGTAGTAATTCCCACGTCCCTGCCGCTACCTCTCCCATCCACCTCCATAACAGATCAATAAGCTTTTAATTGATCTGCTCTTGATTCATGCAAGAAGCCAGTTGTGAGGGTTTTACACCGAGAGGCACAAGGAAGGCTATATACTCAAGTGTAAAAGCTATTCATAAACTTTTATGCGCGACAGGAAGCAAATCTTGACTTAAAAGGCAGAAATGTCCTGTCTTCTTTACCCAGAACAGTACTGCTGCTGGTCAGTTGCGGAGGGTGATAGGATTCCAGTTTTTTATTGGGATATTATAAGTGCCTCTTCCCAGCAAACAGGCTATTTCATCATTAAGCACATTCTTCAATGGCCCCTTTGTATATTATCATATCCAAGGGAGGCCTTAAGCAGGTGGTAATCTGCTATGGTGCTTTAACATTTTTTGCTGAGTGTGTGATGCAAAATATGCCACTGCTTTTTTCATCTCCCAAGTTCAAAGCAAAAATGTCCACCAAATGGGCCAGTAAATCAGTGTTTACGGGGTGTAGCTACGTGACAGAGAGACAGGCTTAAATTCTTTTAGCTATAAATGTTTATTTCCTGCCAAAGATTAAAAATAAATAGGTAAATACAACTGGGTTTGTGTGTTTTTGACTGGCACCTACCTCGGCTAATGCGCTCTAATCCCACGGCGAAACAGCGTCTTCCGCGTCACATGTGACAAACGTCCAACTGGCCGAAACTTCCCGCGTGGCGGTATCTCGCGTAGGTAATACCATCCTGTCACAGCTTTGCACCTTCAAAGCGCCACCACTATCTTGTTTCACCAGAGACAATCGCAGAATTTCAAAGGAGCTGCTGGGACATTTACAGTGTACACACACACACACACACACACAAGCTAAATTCTTATATTTCTGCCTGGAAGTTAAAGAGGAATTTTAGGTGCTTGAGGAATGCACCTCTGCGGTTTGGACCTGTAGATAAACCAGCGGAGGAACTAATCTTTTAGTAATTTACACAAAACCTTTTTACCGCCGTCGAGCATCTCCCGGCACGATTAGCAAAAGGATTTATTTTTATATTCACCAGTCTGGGAATTAATATTTAAGTCCCCCTGGTAGCAGCATTGTGTCATTTTGAAGCTGATAAGTGTACGGATGTGTCTGTGAGATTTCTCTCCACTTGCTAGTGGCGGTAATCTTCCTCTGTCTCCAGTTTAGACACGTGAATTTATTGTGCCATTTATGAGTTTTCTAATGAAAAGTCTCCTTTTTAAAAAACAAAACAAAAAATAGAACCATCCGGATAAGAAAGTGTCTTCACATTTTACTGACCCATACAGACATTTAACTGCCCCACTGCATGCATTAGGGTGGGGGTTGGGGGGGGGGGGGGGGGAGGGTGCGTTCTTGTATTTCTGTAATCTGTTCAAGTAAGCAACATCGTTTTATCAGCAGCTTTTTAGTCATGCATTAAAAGTAAACATGAGCCGCATTCAAAATACTGATTAGATGGAAGGTCATAACTGGGTTAGACCTCCGGTGTTTATTGTCGCGGCATCTTCAGGATTGCAAGCTGTAAATGGTCCTCTCTCTCCTTGTGTGGCTCTTTTCCATGGTGGATAGACTTCCCAGTGATTGGTGGTGCGCCTCCATTACTGGCGACTTAAAGGTCTTTAAAACGCAGCAGCTTGTGAAGAGAGAGAGAGAGAGAGAGAGAGAGAGAGAGAGGAGACAACCCAAACCTCCCCAGAGATGTGGGGAAATGCAGCGGTGGAAATTGGCTTCAGGCTTGGTGCTTTTTTGTGTAAGTGTTGATGATGGCGGTGGCAGTTGTGTTCTTCATATAGCCTCCTTTTCTGGGACAATATGAATGGTTTTCATTCCAAATGATCTTGTAAGGGTAGTTAATATAATTTCTAATTGAGTAACATCAGCAGTGTACTGGAGGAAAATAGTTTTACAGCAGACTCTATTATGAGTATGAATATAAAATAAGAAAATTGTTTTGTTTTTGATTATTTATAGATTTTTGCCTATAGTGAAACAAGAAAGGTCATCGGGAAACAATGGGCAGCCATTATGGATACTGTTAATAGATCCACAACATATAGACCACAGGGGATGTATGAGAATCGAACGTCTTTGCTAAGTGCCAGAAAACGCAAACGGGGTGGGTGGTCCTCTGGGGACGCGCACGTGTCTCCGAGTTTGAGTGGGTTGATAAATGTAATAAAACATCTGTTCCGTGAGATGGGCGAGTAACGGACGGCGAAGAATCAGAAATGACAACAAGCCAACAGATTATCTAAACCACTAAAAGTGAGCACACCTGAGATGTGTGGAAGTTGGTCTCGACCGGCTCCATGTGATTGAGTGCCCTGAGATAACTTTGTTATGATATGGCGCTATATAAATAAAATTGAATTGAATTGAATGTCAGTCCCTTAATGCACAGGGAACTTTGATAAATACAGTAGGTCAGACTTAAACCAGGAAGTTGGTCTGTAACTGATGGATGTTTGACGGACGTTTTGGGTCATTTAACTGTTCACCTTTTTGTTTGCCTTTCCAAATAAATTCCTAATCGTCATCTTTCTGTCCTCATCGAATTTCTTTTCTGCAATGTCACCGAGTTCCACGGTCTCTGCAAAATTAGGAATGATGGCCAAAACTACAAACAAACGACTCCCAACTATTTTACACGGTATAGGTTGGTTAACTGACTCATATTAAAAAGACTGTGTTGGCCACTGTTACTGCAATTGCGACCATTGCTTCTGTATTTGGTCCCATCCAACTTTATAGGAGTGCGATAACCAGAATTTAGTGTTAACTCGTCATCTGTCCTCACACTGCCACCTGGAAATGGCACAAGGGGAGGAGGTAGGGGGGACATAAACGAGTCTGTACCGTCTTTTGCTGCCGTGATTCAAGTTGAATCTCGCACTGTACTCCTCACCAGGGGCGACTCATAAAGTGCTTTAAAATAATAAAGACATTTAAAAGGGCTATTAAAGTCAGTGTCGCATCAGATTAACACACGCTGCCTCTGTGTGAGCGTGCGCATTTGAAACGAACATGACGCTTCGTTTATTAAGCGGTCGCAGTTATGCTGTTGGCTGATGTGGTGATTAAAAGCATCAGCTAGATGAAGTTACACGCACACACAAAAACAACGAGGGTGTTCGCGTCCTCTGCGTCTGTCGCTTTCACCTTGCTATCATCCCTTCATTTCTTGCTTTCAGTCTTGATAAACAGACATTGTATATCATTGATTTGACTTAAATTTAGGGACAGAGGTGCAGAAAGTGCAGGTGGGGTTTCCACTCGGAGGTAGCACTTTGAATTTGCTGGGGGAAGAATTTCTGTTCTGTTCACATTAGCTGAAGGCAGACCAAACAGAGAGCTGGTTAAGTTGGACACAAATGCTGCAATAAGACTATTAGCAGTCTTCCTTACCGCAGCAGACCTGTCTCTTCTCTTGCACCTCTCCTTTGACTTACCTCCCTCTTTCCCTTCGAACTTCCTCTCTTCCTAGTTCACCTTCCCCCTCTTTAGTTGCAAACCTCTTTTCACTGCAGTATCTTCCATGTTGCTGTAAATATGCAGTCTGACACCTAAAGCCTTGCGTCTTTTGCTCGCTACATCTCCTTTGTCACACACTTTTACTCCTATCCCTTCCATCTCCTCTAATGCCCTTGTATTCCTTATTTCCTGAAATATGGATTTATGATGTTTACTTGAAACTGACAAACAAATGGGGACGCGCCTCTTCCCTCTACAAATCACCGCGCTCACGTCACACAGTGATATGGAGGGTGGAGATAAACACGGCTGCATCTTTTGACACATATATGAACACAAATGTACGGGCACGCGTGTACTGGTTTTGTATGCATCAAGCAACTCAGCTCAGAAAGACAGCAATGGTGAAATGTGCATTTATCTCCACGCAGATGTGAGCACAGTAGTATTCCACATCTGGCTCAGGAAGTTACACACTCCTACGGCTGTAAACTTAAGAGAGATGGGGAGAAAATGAAGGAGGGCAATAAAACGAGTGGCCCAGTACAAAAGAAGGTTGTGAGTCGAGAGAGGTAGTGAGCGTTGATTGCTTCTCCATATGTCGGTTTTGTCTGATTTCCTTTTGACAAACGGCTTCAAGAGGATTTCAGGATGACGGGTCTTGTGAGTGAAGGATAGAATGAGAAAAGAAGAGACTCTGAAGAAAGATTATGCACGTAAAAATGGATAAAGTCATTTTGAAATATCTAAAGCACTCAAAGAGAGTGAGAGACAAATCCACTGGTTTGTCAAAGTGCACTTAAGGTGCTATAGCATTTTTACACATCAATGGCATGTCGGTTGTATTGTATATTAGACAATGTTGTCTATTGTCAAATACATTTTTCGATATCAAGACAATTAACATAAATGGAACACCTCGTTTTAAAGACCATATATTTCGAGGTTAACATTAAAGCCACTATATGTAGATTTCAAACATGTCTGATTCTTTCATCCTTTTAATATTTTTCTACCATCCAACCATAATGTCAAACAGCAAGCACACCAACCGAAGCATCTTTCTGTATCTTGTTATAAATGTAAGC
The DNA here is from genome assembly GCA_036024295.1 of Nannoperca obscura. Taxonomy (NCBI): domain Eukaryota; kingdom Metazoa; phylum Chordata; class Actinopteri; order Centrarchiformes; family Percichthyidae; genus Nannoperca; species Nannoperca obscura. Next base: position 25,119 of record JAVQJL010001921.1, read on the forward strand.
TTTAACTAGAGGCTTGGTACAATAAAGTGTTTATACATATCTGTCCAACAATTGTTCAACTATAAATACCCCAGTGCTTCAGCTGCCTACTCACAGCACTAGCAGTGTGGGCACCACAGCTCTCCGCCTCACACTCAGTGGCTGCAGCCAGTAAATGGGCCCTCACTGTGCCTGTGCTCGTTGTGTGCTCAATTTGACAAAAAAGCCCAATCAAACCCCTGCCCCCGTCTTCCAAAGGTCGCAAGCACTTTAATGGGGAACCCCTATTCAGCCAGCAGTGGGGAGATGAGGGAAAAGTAAATTCCAGCGAGACTGCGTCCTGCCTTTCCCTCTGCTGTACAAGCTGTATTCAGAAGCTCCTCGGGAGGATATAACGATCTAGAAATCAGGCCTCGCACATGAGTCATACCACCAGCGGAACCTTTTTTCTTTTATTTTGTGAGGAAGCAGTGTTTTGCTTTTCATCTCATCCGACATTAGGGAATAAAAAAGGGGCGTCAAGATGAGAAGAGGATGTGTAAGTAAGGCACAGAGGGGGGCATGAGGTAGATTTTGAGATCGTGGGAGGGTATTTTACATGATGAGGTGTGGCGTTGGCAAAGAAATTAGCCCTCTCTCTCTCTTCTCTGCAGAGCTGACATGCTATAGTGTGTATGGGTGGGTGGGACGGCTGCACATATTTGTGTTTTTTAAAGTTTGCATCAGATCAAAACCGCACCAGGCTTCATTGTATATTTGATAAAAATAATCCAACAGTAGGGGTGAAAACGAAATGCGCCAAAGTTGACTTAAATCCGATTTATCAGACGGTTACAGATAATAAAGAACAAAAGAGGGATTAAGTAGCAATCAAATCATTTTAAAGACTTCAACTATTAAGATTTTGCTTTGGATTTAATCACATAAATGCAGCTACAAGCGTCAGAAGACTAACTTTGCAATCTTCAGATGAAGATGATCTATATGTTTCTTCTGGTTCTCACACAGCGTTCCTGTGGCCATTGCAGGCATCGCACGCTTCATCATCACACTGTGTACTGTACACCTTCAAAATAACACTCAGGTCTGAGTCCTGCTGCGTGTGAGACCGCAGTCAGAGAGTTCAGATGCAGCCTTCATGCTGATTGATCCACTTGCTTCCTGTATAGGCCCCAATCCAATACAGCGTGATGGGAAGAATTCATCAGCAAGAATGTAATTACTGCAAATGCTGCCTTATTTACTTCTCCAGCCAATCCCCCTTGTGTTTATTTGTACTTTTTAAGGTTATTTGTCTCCGTTATTCATATTCATGGCTCTCTTGTCATTGACTCAGGCTAATTGCAGCCCATTAGCTTCATGGGAGACTTTATTTTGGAAAATTAGGGAGGCAGTTTTGCAAAAAAATGTGTTGCTCGGCATCTTTAGTTTCCCCAAAAGTCAAAGTAACATAACATGAATTAAGAAAATTAGTGGGGGGGTTTTGAACAAGTTTTTGAGTCCTGTGATCATTTAAAGATCGGAGAAAAGTCCCAACCTGGGCATTGATTTGTGTATTGAGCCACAAGTAACAATTTCATTAGAAGGAGCAGACACGGCAGCGTGTAGCATGAATGATGATGGATGAAAGTCGGTCCACGTTGAGTCAGTCAGCTTTCCTGTGCTACGAATAAATGTGTGCATCAAAGCAGTAAACGCATACGCGAGGAATGTGTGTTAATACACCGAAAAGGCTTCCTGCGTTAAAAGTTGTGCACCTCTGAGCTGAGCATCCGTTCCGTTTGTGTCGCTGTGTTGCCTGCCTGCGTTAAATACATCCAACTACATCAGCAGCCCATTTTCTGCCTCTGCATCTCCCCCAGTAACCCTCCCCACCCTCCTGTCAGAAGATTGGACCGCACAAGCCTCACCCACAGCGCTCGCCTGGTGTCACTCGTTCCCCCCCCCCCTTCCTCTTCTTCTCTCTATTTTGTCTTTCTTTCTTGTTTGTTTTGTTTGTGTCCCTCTCCTCTCTTCCTCCTCTTTTCCAATAAGAACAATAGGTTATGGAACGCCTAAGGTTCGCCGGCGCATAGCATGTCTGCCATCTAGTGGTGAAGAGAGAGAACTGAATGCACACAGAGAGAGAGAGAGAGACAGAGAGAGAGATACAGGCTTGTTATTGGTGTTCATGAGCTGGTTTCTAGATGGCAAATCTCCATCCAATTTGTTGAAAGCTGAATAGAATACTTGTTTGTGAAGTTGTGTGTGAGGTTTTTTTTTCCAGCTGAACAGGTATGATTGGCTCTGGCCCCGATACGTGCCGTTGCCATGTCGTGTTCCATTCAGAAACATGGCAGTGCAACACAGCCTTGCTTATTACCAATTATTTGGAGATATTATTTAATAGGGTACCAATCCAATGAGCCAGTCAGCAATATAATAAAAAAAAGTGGTTTACTTGTTTTTTTGTTTTCCCCCAAATGAACTAGGTACCAGTATGCACCGGTTCCACACACTAACATTTTCTTTACCTAACATAACACTTACAGTTCCTGCCGCAAAACACAGATTCATAAGGCCTGAGTCAGTATAATTTACCTGCCAAATGTCACAAAATATTATATCTTCCCAGGCCTGACAGATGCTGATCAATATTATTGATTCAGTCATTACTTTGCTGTTAAATGAGATTCCTGGCTTCTCACTGTGCGGCCCATATTGCCAGCCCAAATTTCAGCACCCCGCCAACTGTTAGCCCTTAACTACAACCTCACATTTTTCCACGTTGAGTCCCTGAAGAGCCTCTGGAGATGCACGGTGAAGGGGGGTCATTTAGGGAAAAGCCAAAGCTATAGGAAGAGAAGGGCGCAGGCTCTCTACCACGAAGCTCAGCGCCAAGATATATGTGGCCGGTACTGTTGATAAAGGTCAATAAATGTCATTAATGACTTTGCCCTCCGTTGGGTTAATCTCTGCCACTGTACGCCTCTATGTGCATTTGACATTTGCATTGAGACAATAATGACATTGAGCTTGCAGCGCATGAGCCCACTTGCAATGAAAATCTGTAGGCACAGAGAAGAGTTATTTTGTATAGTTGCCTAAAACTGCTGGAACAGTGCTATTGCATATGAAACCTCCCCCCCAAATGTTTTTATTTGATCCGGTAATGTATTTTTATAGTTATTTTACATTTGTACTGTGATATTTATATATATGAAGTCAATGAACTAACTCACTAATTACTGTTAGCACAGCAAGTGTTTTGCTTCTGACAGCTAATGCAAAACACCTGCTGGAACATCACCACTCGGGCTGCGGGCCAAATTCACAACTAGCCCCTCTGCAGAGCCGCCACGCTACAGTACGAGTCGCGGTCCTGGATGGCTATCAGAGGGAACCCAAATATTTCAGACACTCAGGCAACTGTAACTGAGTTACAGGATGGATATTGAACATTCACACTCTGGAGAGAAAGAGTGAGAGAGCAAGAGTGACAGGTTATAAAAACATGATTTGCTCTGACGGAGAGGTGACTTCTCTTAGAGTCAATACAAGCCATGTTAAATTGAAGATGGCACAGTCCCATTTATATGGAATTTTCCCCCTTTTTTGTTTTTTCATCAGAAAATTGCCTTCAGTCTTCTCCAGACTGTATGTTTAATAATGCAGCTATGCAGGACCAGGCCTTTTAAATGCAGTATGCTTCAAGAGCAATGGACATGATTCAATGCGATCCAGGGTTTGATTTACACTTTTAAAACCTTCTGAAGTTCAAAACAGGAGTTACCACCACTCCAGTCCTCTTCCACGATTCAGATCACAACAATTAGTGTGTGTGTGTGTGTGTTTTAAATCAAAGACGAAAAGCCGGATGGGATGGGATGTAG
>JAVQJL010001925.1:0-44254 GCA_036024295.1 Nannoperca obscura
GGAGGAGGTACAAAAGGGGGCAGAAATATGTAAGAGACAGGACTGAAAGAGCGAAGGGGGGAGGGGAGTGGGAGGTAATTTATGTGTAATTTTAGTACGACAAGCTTTAATCCACACACACACACACACACTCTCACACACACACACACACACACACACCCCAACATAAGAACCAGTGAATATGTGGATCTGGTGAAACAGAAGACAAAAGGATTTATACCTTCTTTATATTCATGATTAGATCTTGATATTACATTTTAGTAGGGCTGCAGTTAATGATAATTTATTATTGATTAATCTACTAAGTTAATTTCTCTATAAATCATTTGGTCTATTGTTGCAGCTCTACATTTCAGCATATCAGTTTAACTGATTTATTGAAATTGTGAAATCATCTTTAAAAAATTACTTTTTATTTGAATTGTAAACAGTTACAGCAACTCTGTCACGGCTTCTCAAATGTGAAGATTTGTACGACTGCGTCAATGTGAAAAGATAGATGTTTTCTGATCAACGTGGCTGCCAGGATCAGCTGTTTAGGCAGCCGGGGAACGACCCAAGTGCAGACAGACAAAGGTTTATTAAACACAAAACAAAAGAGCCTACAGGCAGGTGACAAAGAGATCCAGGGGGAAAACTAAAAAGACAAACAGCAAGGTGACGTGAACACAGACATGGCACTCAGGAAGATCTGACAATGAACCAACAGAGAACAAACACACACACACACACACACACAAACACAGGTGTTTAACAAGACACAGGTGAAACTGAGACAAAGACAAGTCACCAGAGACACACAGGAAGTTTCAAAATAAAACCCAACAAAAAGGTCATGCTGGGGCATGACAGTGACATTTTATTAACGAAACAGATCATGAATAGAAAAATCTGCAGTTTCTTGAAGCGTCACTGCTTCTTAATAAAAACAGTAAAGTTCACACAACTGAAGACAAACATATTGATGAGGAATAAGTGATTTACATAAACCAATAAAAAAGATTAAAGAGTATAAGTTTATGTTAATAGTTCCCAGGTGCTGTGTAGAGACTGATTGTCCCAGGTTGTGTTTACTGCAGCATGGTGATTGTGGCGTGACTGCTCTACATGTTCACTAATTATTCACGGCCTGTACGTCATTATCGCCTTTAATGATCACGAAAAGTCTGACCGCTGTCTCACCGCTCCCCTCTGTGTTCCTCCTTCCTCCCGTCCGTCCAGGAGGGCCAGCAGCTGATCCAGGAGAAGCCGGAGCTCAGCCCGGTGGTCCGGAAGAAGTTGGAGCAGATCAGGGAGTGCTGGCAGGATCTGGAGAGCACCACCCAGGCCAAAGCCCGCCAGCTCTTTGAGGCCAACAAGGCCGACCTGCTGGTGCAGAGCTACGAGAGCCTGGACCAGAGGCTGGGCCAGCTGGAGGGTCAACTGGTGTATGTGGACCAGGGTCAGGACCTCACCACTGTCAACAAGCAGCTGAAAAAACTACAGGTACGAATCACTCGATTCTCACAGCTTCTAACTTACTCATTCTCCAGCTCAGCCACAAAATGATTTGACCTTTTCTTGATTTATTGTCGGGGGAAGTTGGAACCAGACCAAGAAAAGAACAAAACATTTAAAACATAAGAAATATACATTTCTGTATCTTATAAGTTAATCAGCTCTAGGCTACAGATGCATGTTTCTTTTTATTTGTATCAATCTAACAAGCAGGCAAAGAGATAACAGGTGTCTCTGTTTCCTTTATGATTTACAGAAACATTAATCATCTTATTGAGTCACAGATGAAAGTTCATAAGATTAATGATCACATTTGTTGCCAGATATTTGTGCAAATATTGGGCTGAAAACATCGATAGTTATAATAATTCTACATGTTCCAGGGCAGAGTTCTTGAGTCTGACCTGATTGTGTAGCACTCCTTCTTCACTCTACATGTTGAACCGTCTCAGAGTGACTCACTGTTTACGTTGTTATCGCCACACATCTCATTAATATGTTTGAACAGCAGCGTTTCTCGCTGTGCGCTGCTTTCCCTTCAGCGCTTCATCATCAGCTCTCTCTTCTGCTTTTACACCAACTTTCATTGCTAATTTGCATTCTGGGGTTTTTTTTAAACACCATGAGCCATCAGCTTTCATGAGAGTTTCATTCCAAGACCATTTGACAAATACTGATGATTGGAAGTTATTGATTAGTATAGTTTTAAATACAGATGCCAGTATCTTGTAGAATGAATTATTGCTTGGCAGCTAAATCAACATCTTATGATGGATACAGTTTGTCTCGTGTTTTGTTATTTCACTATGGGACATGATAATAGACCATTAGTTCAGTTTGTTACACGTGTTACACATAATCGTCTTTCATTTATTATATTGATTAAATCCTAAAGCGTGTTCATGTGTTTTTCTGTTCAGTCTGATAGTCTAACAACAACAATCAGGAAAAATAAGGAATTTTGATTACATCGCTTTTAATAGTGCTGATTCAAGATGGCAGCTCCTCCACCATCCGTGTGTGTGTGTGTGTGTGTGTGTGTGTGTGTGTGTGTATACATGTGAGGCGTCCGATCGTCAGCAAACAATAAGCAGCTGCATTAAAAAATCCATACATGACAAATAAACACAAGAACTGCAGTGAGACACTTTAAAATAAAAGAGAAGCTAACGGCAGCTTCACTTCTGTGTAACTAAACTTGATTCTCTTTTGAATTTGCAGTTTTGGTTTCATTAGAGACTAGAACTGTGCTGCCAGTGATGTTACACAAGCGCAGTCTAGTGACAAAAGAATCCATATTTAAATATCCAGTAGGTTTCATTTCATGGTAGAAAACATGTTGTAACAACATCTGCTGTGCTGGAGGAGGTGGATTCAAACAGCAGACAGCAGGCAGAGGTGACCGGGGTCGACGCAGACTCATCCTTTCATTTCTTCATCATTTCACCAGACATGTCTCACTCTCCTCTCCCACAGCATTCTGCTTACAGCCTCCTTTAACAGGCTGCCATTAGCACTGCTTTACCACATCATCCTAACTCCAAAGCAAACTCCACTACCCAGCATCCATCCTGGCACGGGGTACAGTAAACTTCACTACACTTCATGTCTGTTATTCTTTCGCTGTTCTGGGTTGTTTTCATGTCCATCTTTTACTAAATGATATTTCAGTGAACTGAAAATAGGAGATATTAGAAAAAAACTTTATTGATAGAGATTGCAATTATTACAGTTGTGATCTTTCTGCCAATTTTTATTTTCTGCTTCTTGGATAGGCCACAAACTGTGACCGCACTGTTTGCAGTGTTTGTATGCTTTGTTAACCTGTACTGTACAATAATGTTACTACGGTACATTAATAATCTCAAAGGATGAGCATTTTTTGCTTCCAACTTTTAATAAAAAATGATCTTAAATCTATAGAAATAAAAACCAATACAAATAAGATTAAACATGTGAATTCACTGAGAGTCAAAACAACAAATCTGTCACATTCCTCACATCCCACTCATCCATCATCATCTTGTCTCCTGTGACAACATGTTTCTTATACACCTCCACACAATTTATTCTCTCTTCCTCCTACATCCATCCTTCTCTCCTAATCTACACATCCTCCTCTCCTCCGTCCATTTTGATAACTTCCACTCTACTCCCCCTCTCCTCCACCGTCCTGCTCCTCCTCGTCTTCCTCCTCCCCCCACTCAGACCATGGAGACCCAGATGGAGGACTGGTATAAGGAGGTGGGGCAGCTGCAGGTGCAGGTGGCCTCCATCCCGCAGCAGACGCAGATCAAAGAGACGGTTGCTGGGCGTCAGGCGGTCGTGGAGGCCAGGATGGTCCGCCTGATCGAGCCGCTGAAGGAGAGACGACGCATCCTGCTGGCGTCCAAGGAGGTTCACCAAGTCGGACGAGACCTGGAGGATGAGATGGTGAATTCTCATAACCACATGCACAGACACAAATGTGTTTCCATCACTTAAAGAGATATTTCTTTGACCTACCTTATGCATATGCACACTCACAAACTCACAGATGTACACATTTTCACAAGCTGTGTGTCATGTTGTTGTGGTTGTAGTTGTGGATCCAAGAGCGCCTCCCGATGGCCATGTCTCAGGAGCACGGCTCGTCTCTGCAGGCAGTCCAGCAGCTCATGAAGAAGAACCAGGTAAGAAGATCAGAAGAGCTACTGACTGTAACCGCAGCCGTAACCTAATACACACCTGAAGTCTGGCTCCCCCTGTTGATATACCATTACCAGCCTAACTTTAGTGGTCGAGTCACAGAAAGATGGAGGAAGATGATTTCTTTATATCTCCTCACCCATCTTATTATGTACTGTAGTTATTTTACTCCAGTAATTCAACAAGGAGCGTTCTTCTTTAAATAACATAGAAAAGATCACAAAGCCGGCTCCTCTGTCCTGTTGTTGCCCTCTGCCTCTCCTCCAGACTCTTCAGAGGGAGCTGCAGGGCCACAGGAGCAGGATCGAGGACGTCTTGGAGAGGGCGGCGATCATCGCTTCCATACGCAGCCCAGAGGCCGACTGCGCCAGGGCAGGCCACGACCACCTGGCCCAGCTGTGGGCTCTGCTCTGGGCTGAGACCGAGAGGAGGCAGCTGGTCCTGGACGCCATGTACCAGGCCCAGCAGTACTACTTTGACACAGCCGAGGTGGAAGCCTGGCTGAGCGAGCAGGAGCTGCACATGATGAACGAGGAGAATGGGAAGGTGTGTGTGTGTGTGTGTGTGTGTGTGTGTGTGTGTGTGTGAAAGTTGCTGGGCATTCAGTAATTAAGGATTGAGCAGTTGAGCTGTGTGTAGCATTTTTAAAGTGTGTGTCGTGTCCTCTCTCCACCAGGACGAGCCGAGCACACTGCAGCTGCTGAAGAAACACTTGGTCCTGGAACAGACCATCGAGGACTACGCAGAGACCATCGGCCTGCTGTCACAGCAGTGTAGACAGCTGCTGGAGATGGGGCATCCAGACAGGTGAGCATGTACACACACACACACACATGATGTAACAGAGAAACACCACAAGTTAACACAATATAAATTATAGGAGTGCACACCTGCTCGTTAATGTAAGTATCGGATCAGCCAATCATGTGGCAGCAACTCAGTGCATAAAAGCATGCAGACACGCTCCAGAGGTTCACTGTGATCTAAGTGACTTTAACCTTGGAAGGATTGTTGTTGCCGGGCGGGCTGGTTCATATCACTGCTGACCTCCTGGGAGTCAGGGTGGGGGGATTGTCATGATTTCAAAAACGTCAACACTCGACTCGACTCGACTGAACAGTACTTGCCCTGACATCTCCTCTCTCTCGTCCACAGCGAGCAGATCAGCAAGCGGCAGTCGCAGATCGACCGTCTGTACGTGTCCCTGAAGGACCTGGTGGAGGAGAGGAAGAGCCGTCTGGAGCAGCAGTACTGGCTCTACCAGCTCAACAGGGAGGTGGACGAGCTGGAGCAGTGGATCGCTCAGAGGGAGGTGGTCGCCAGCTCGCCCGAACTGGGTCAAGACTTTGAGCACGTCACTGTAAGTGTGTCGACAGATGGTTTTCTGTGGATGAAGGACAGATTTAAGAAACACATCACATGTTAAAATCAGAAAACAACAATTATCTGTGTTGATTGTTATGACAAGTTAATAACTGTTAATCTGACATGGTGTGTGAAAATGTGCACACTTTAATAGATAGTTTAATACGTTTTCTTCATTTACAGCAGCTAATACATCTGCTTCGATGTGCCCTGTGAATGAGAAACTTACCTGTAGGCAAATGGAGAATAATAGACTTTTACTAACAATATAAAACAAGACATTTCTAAATCTTCTGTTCTTCTCATATTTCTTTTCCCATCTTACCTCTGCCCCCGTCACACCTCCAGGTCCTGCAGGAGAAGTTTACAGAGTTTGCGTCTGAGACGGGCGGTGTGGGGCAGGAGCGAGTGACGGCCGTCAACCAGATGGTGGACGAGCTCATCGACTACGGCCACTCGGAGGCCGCCACCATCGCTGAATGGAAGGACGGGGTGAACGAGGCCTGGGCCGACCTGCTGGAGCTCATGGAGACTCGGGCTCAGATGCTCGCCGCCTCACACCAGCTGCACAAGTTCTTCTCTGACTGCAGAGAGGTGAGAAACCTGAGGAACACAAGACAATACATAGATATGATACCATAAAGATCAATATTATACAGTGAAATAATACCACTTCATTGATCTCTGAGGGAAAATACAACATATATAATCCATAAAAGGCTCATTTCTTTTTTTATTTCTTATAAAAAATGAAAAGGAGCAGATTGATTTACACTGATTTCACCCACATTTAATGTCTTCATGCTTCTGAAGTTTTAGGGTTTTCTGGTGCGAGAAGACTGTTTACCACAGTTTAGTAACTAAGGCTCACATTGTGATAACAACAGCTCAAAAACCTGAAAAAGTTCAACTTTAAACTTTAAAATGTAGTCACAGTTGCCACCTGTATCTTTATGTGTGCATTAAAGATATTTCTCAATTACTCTTTTTCTCCACAAATCTCACAAACCACCCATATAAAATACAGACGTTTCATGCTTTTGCCCACACACTGTACATATGAAGCACTTCTGTTCTTTTTTTCAGGTTCTGGCCCAGATTGAGGACAAACATCGAAGGCTGCCAGAAGTTCGGGCTCGGCAGGGCAGCATTGCCAACACCAACACCCTGCAGAGACTCCTGCACAGCTTTGAACAGGACATTCAGCTGCTGGTCACGCAGGTACGGCAACATGTGAACAGACAGCGTTTAAAACGACCTGCTTCAGTGTTCACTCACCTCAAGACCTCAAGACTTTGTTTATTTGTCAAAATCTTCGTGACAAAACTACCTTCTTACTCTGCATTTAATTTAGCTTGATCTAGTTCCCATCATGCACCTGGGGAACACAAACAGGTACATTTTACTGAAGAACGATGCAAAATCACAGCTGCTTGTTGTCAGCTCCAGCGACACAACCTGTACCTTTTGGCTCTGACTAAACACAGCTGTCAGAGCAGCTGTGTTTAGTGCGTCATTTGGAAAATAAACTTATCTTTTTCCATTTTTTCACTGCTGTTTCTTCCGTGTGCAGCTCTCGTTTTTCTAAGATCTGCTCTCCCACTCTGCCAGGTGCGTCAGCTGCAGGAGAGCGCTGCCCAGCTGAGGACGGTCTACGCCGGCGAGAAGGCCGAAGCCATCGCGTGCCGTGAGCACGAAGTGATGCAGTACTGGAAAGAGCTGCTGACGTCCTGCGAGGAGTGTCGAGTACAGATTACCACTGAGACGGACAAGCTGAGGTTCTTTAGCATGGTCCGAGATCAGATCATGTGGATGGAGTCCATCATCTGTCAGATAGGGACAGGAGAGAAGCCCAGGTATCAACACTGCGGGAGCAGGAACACAGATTATGTGTTCATCTATCATGAGCAGAGGTTCTAGTTACAGCATGCTGTATGTTTTATACCAAATCGAATGTTTAAGACCTTGTTGTGTGGTGCTGACTCTGAGTTTGCATCAGAATCTGGATTAAAATTTGGCTGAAAATAACAGATAGTAGGCAGTACAGTTACCAGTGTGTCAGTAGATAGCCAGATATACAAAATAGACGTTGTGTGGTTTTTCATTTCAAATATAAGCAAAGAATAACTGTAATTTTTGTAATCTGGTGAAATTTGTGATCTGAGCAACAATTGACCAGAAGGACTTCACACGCTGCTTTTTCTTATAAAGAAATCTTGGTGAAACCATCCTAAACACAACTTTAACAAGTTACTGATGCTGTGATCTTTTTCTCATGATCAACAACTCCAATTACTTCTACAAGGTTTAAACACATGAACACACCTGTTCTGTTAATGTTGTCTCTGTATGACCGTATCATGATTATATCACGATGATTCATTTATTCACCAAAGCAGGTTTAAATAAGTTTGGTGTCATTTTAAAAACTAAGCAGGTGTTTGTGTTTGTTTGCCTCTGACAAAGTGTCTCTGTGGTTCCTGCAGGGACGTGTCCTCAGTAGAGGTGCTGATGAATTATCACCAGAGTCTGAAGAGCGAAGTGGAGGCTCGCAGCCGGAGCACCCTGGAGTGTATCGAGATGGGCAAAACCCTGCTGGCTGCTAGAAACCCAGCAGCTGAAGAGGTGAGATCATCATGTGAAACTTCAGTTAAACTGTAATCTACATGGGAAACTGAATGCAGCAGCCATAATAACTCTATAAATTAAATTCCTTGTGTTGATTAAACCTTTAAAGACCTAAAACATTTTGGAGAAAGAATGAATTTCCTTCAAAGTACAGAAACACAATCAGATTTGAATTGTTTAATTTCATCAGAAAGTACTGTAAATTCATTGTGGTTCTGTTTTGAAGAAGAGCACCAATGTTTTGATTCTCAGATCAAGGAGAGGCTGGACAAGGTGGTTGCTAAGCAACATGAGCTGTCTGAGAGGTGGGACAAGCACTGGGAATTCCTACAGCAATGTAAGTATAAATAAATATAGACAGATGTACAAACAATCCGAGATATTGAATGATATTTTTTATTATCCTCTCCTCCCTCCAGTGTTGGAGGTTCACCAGTTTGCCCAGGAGGCGGTGGTGGCGGAGGCGTGGCTGACCGCTCAGGAGCCCTTCATCAACAGCAAGGAGCTGGGCGGGAGTGTCGACGAGGTGGAGCAGCTGATTCGTCGACACGAAGCCTTCCGCAAAGCCGCCGCCACCTGGGAAGAGCGATTCAGCTCACTACGACGACTCACCACGGTAATATCATCATCATCCTCCTCATTATTGTGTCGATACACAATCTGGCCAGAATAAGAGAGAGAGACCTAAAAGTTCCACAAATTTAAAAGGTTTTCAATATGGAGAAATATGTTTCCGTAAAATATTCGGTATCATTCACTCACAAAGTGACTTGTTCTGTTTTCTGTTTTCTCTCCGCAGGTAGAAAAGTTAAAGGCAGAGCAAAGCAAATTACCTCCGACCCCTCTGCTGGGTCGTAAAGTCTTCCTGGACCCCCAAGATGCCTCACTCAGTCCATCCATCCTCCCCCGCCTCCCGATCTCCCCCGTCACGAGACAGACGATCTACGAACAGAACGAAGCTAGCTCTCCTCCCTCGCCCTCGCCTGCCACACCTACACCCTCTCCTTCGTCTGTGGCTCGTCGGCTGGGGTCGACAGTCGCTAACTACACCCCCGTGATGAACGGCTCCAGCTACCGCAACACCCTGGAGCGGCGCAGCGGCGTGGTGGGCGTGGCTGCAGGACTGGGCCAGCCAGCACCTTCCTCGATCGCCTCGGTGGCCACGGCGGCCATGCTGGTCTCAGCCAACCAGGTGAGAGAGAGCGCCAGCGCGACGAAGGACCAGACAACAAAGACAATGAGTCACCTCCAGCCAGTACATGCAGCCAGACAGGCACTGGAGGTAAAATCATCCCCGTATCTACGGCAACCCAAAATCAAACACTTGGATGACGCAGTGACGCCGCTGCTCGTGGCCAGCAGGCTGGAGAAAGCGAGGGAGAGGGGGAGGGAGAGAGAGATGATGATGGGAGAGATAGGGACGGAGAGAGCCGAGGTGGCCGTGATGGCCGAGGTGGTGCTACAGGAGCCGAGCCGGGAGCGTCTGCACAGCGAGCCCACCAGAGGGCCTCGGGGGTCCAGGACTGACCCGTTAGGCCACGCTGAGCCTCAGGTCCAGACCCACGGCCACCACAGAGACCACAGGATAGAAAGGCAGCTGTCCAGCGAGCAGCTGGTCCAGGCACGCAGGGACGAGCTGCCTCAGGAGGTGTGGAGGGAACATGCAGAGAGGCGGGACAAACGGACGCTGGAGAGGCAAACGTCCAGCGAGCAGGAGGGACACGGGGGCCACGAGGGCCGGCGGAGAGAGAGGGACCGACACCGGCTGGAGCGACAGGAATCGAGCGAGCACGACACCGGGAAGGAGCACTCGGACAGACGCTCGGGAGGAGGGTGAGACTTCGAGTGTACTGAGTTTAATGAGTTATATAGCAGGTTATAAAGCAAACGAACGGATGTTGAGCTACATAATACATAAAACATAATACTACACAAATGTCTTTCATGAATGTTGGGCACCATTTCACAGGAAGGAAACCGTGATTGATTGTTTTGACTTTAAGCTCTTAATGTGATTCTTCGACAGAGAGAAGAGATCCACACTTGCAGAAATTGTTGAGCAGCTGCAAGAAAGAGAAGCAGCACAGGTCTGCAGATTTACATTTCATCCAAATACTTTTTGCAAATACTCACCATGTTTATTCTAACTCAATTAAAAAACTAGAACTTCCTGTTCCACCATTTTAAACTGTGAATCATCGCCCTCCCACCCTCAGGCCCGTGGTGAGGTTCCCCGCCTGCCTAACGGGGTACCAGAGAAGTCTTCCCGTCCCGACCGGCCTCGAGCTCGGGACAGACCCAAACCACGGCGCCGACCACGACCCAAAGAAGCAGGAGAGACGACACGCCGGTCCCGGTCCGCTCCGGCCCAGAGCAGCCCGGCAGTCCCCCAGCCGCCAACACACAGCGCACACCACGAGGGCTTCCTTTTCCGCAAGCTGGACATCGAGAGCCTGAAGAAGAGCACCAATAGGTGGGTGTTCAGGGTCAAAATGATGAGCATAACATCTGGACGAGCAGATGATAGGAGCCGGGGGGGGGGGGGCAATGGTGTCATGAGTATCAGACCAATTCATTCATTCATTCTGATTCATCAATTAGAAAATGTGTGTGCTCCAGGAAGGTTGTTTCTAACCTTCTCGTGGTACCAGATGGGTGAAGGGTACCTCAAGATTATTATTATTATATTATTATTATTATTATTATTATTATATTTCACATGAAATGATACCAACATGACTTTTACATTATTATTATCTAAACTTTCTGGTCTTTATTGTCGATTATTGCAAACCCCGTCCTGTAATTACTGCCCACAAGTAGCTTTAAATACTAGTTGACTCAAGTCTGTTTCTCGTGACATCATTGCCTCCCCCCCCCCCCTCAACCCATTTATAGATTCAACAAGGAAGACAGGGGCATGACTCCAGCATGCTAAGCTAAGCTAACCAGCTCACACACTGTGCTGACACTGCGTCTCATGTTGAACAGATGCATGACTCTCACCAGATGCTAGAAGCAGACGAACTGTTGGTCTTACTTTAAGGTTTACACACATTTAGATTCAAGGGATGCAATGAGGTTTCTTTTTTATCTATTTTGTTTACTGGATATTGCATAAGAAAAAGGAGGAGTCTGTCAGATACATTTGTGGCACATCTTACAGAAATATACAAAAAGTCACATCATTAAGATTCATAGTTTAGCAGTAGTGAAGTTATAAATGTCTTTAATCTCTCACCAGTTAAAAATATAAAGAATTGTTTCCCTTCAGAACAGTAAGAGTTGTTAAAAACCAGAAATCACAGTGATAATTAGTATTAAGCTTTCAGCTTTCACTTGTGTCATGTTTGTGATTAGAGTCTCACCTGGAGACACCGCAGACAGTCGCTGCATGTGGTGTCTGATCATCAGGATCAGGATGTGAAGACAACAGTCACACGAATTACAACAGAAATCTTACTGCATGTGAAAACCATCATGCATGATGCTGACGATGATCTAACACGAGCCCACAGGCTGGCTGATGGAGCTGCTGGCGTACACTGTCACCTAGCCTAAACACACACACACACACACACACACACACACACACTACCTGGCTTCCACAGATGACCGCCCTGCTTCCTCCAGAGAGACACCAACGGCAAAGTCTCTCTCTGCACTGCCCTCTAGTGGCTGGGCTGACCGCGCACAGCTAAAAGCTCATCCCCTTCCAGCTATGGATGAGTCCCACTCTCGTGGCCACTCGAGCAATGGATGAATGTCTCGTATGTACATGCCCTGTTATGTACATGAGAAGGTAAAGCAGAATCCTGAATGGCTTAACTCTGGACAAGTGTGGATCTCCAAACAGCTCCTCGTCCGGCTCATTGTGTGCTCCCTCTTTGCTTTATATTCAACTTTGATTGGAGGAGAAGATCTGGGGGCGGGCCCTCGGGTCTTTCCCTCCAGTCAATACTGAGAAAGAGAGGATACAGTGAGTCTGTGAGGGAGGATTGAGATTCAACCTGTCTCTGTTACGTAGCTACATGACGAGGCACTGAGTAAGTTTATGTGCACATTAATATTCTGGTATTATTCAGGATAACCAAGTGTTCCTTGTAATAGCACACGGTGCATGTGAATGATGTTTCTCTTTATATTTCCCTGACTGACTGTATCTCGTGGCCTAAAAATCACTTTTGGCTCAGTTTCTAATTAAGGGTCTTTCTAAAAAGCCGAAACATGTTACTGACGTGTTCTGTCCATGTTCTGAGATGCATTAATATCTACTTCTGTGAAGGATAATAAAATCTGAACGCGTGATTTGAACAAAGAGAATCCAACACCTATAAGACTGTCGTGGTGCTGCGAGACACGTCAGCAAGTCAGGATCATCCGTCTGCTCTCACGTCCTGAAAATGTAGACAAACGATACAGACGCGCTCCTGTAAGTGGACCAGCTCTGCAGCCGTATCGGTTGGTGTTTAGACGTCACAATTTGAACAGATATTTGGTGTCAAAGGGCCTTCAGACAGCTCTCCTTGTTGTGGATATAATGGTCAACTAGCTTTCTTCAGAGCATTTCACCATGAGATGGCTGAAAGACTTCAATCCGCTGTTACCAAAGTCAAGAAGGACGTCTGTTTTATACTAATTAAAATGATATAAAGAAGTTTGTGGATGGAGTATTAAGATTATAGTTGTTATAGTTTTCTTTGTCGTTGCCAAGATCTAATTTCCCCTCAATGCCAAACGTCTTTAAAAGTGCTAATGTGAGCGCTGCAGACACCTCATCACATGCACCTTCTGCCTTCTGCAATCTCAGATCTGTTGCTCACAAGCAGTTTTAAAATCGGGATATTAAGCTGCACACAGACAGCTTGCTCTGAATAATACGATGTCTGGATGGAAGCGACCGCTGTGTGCATGTACACGCTCAGAGGGAAACGACGCATGGCGACTTCTGACTTTGTAAGTTCGGTTGTTGCCAAAATGCCATTTAACCAAACTCTCCCTCTTTCCTCCTCTCTTCCTCGGTGCTACTGGCTGCTTCTCTCGTCTCCTCCAAGGTAAGTCATATATAAGCCCCGCACACAGTGACACAAACTGTACGTAGCCTCCCTCCCCATCCCTCCATCCCCACCTCCTCCTCCGTCCGTCCGTGTGTCCGTCCGTCCGTCTGTGTTTGTTCAGCAGTGTGTTTCCTCCTCCCTTCTTGGCGCCGGTCCATCCCGCCTACCTGTCTGCTCTGGTCAGGTGAGTGAGGTGTTAGCTTAGCGAGAGCGACTCTGCAGCTCTTCCTGACTCCTCCCATCTCCCCCCTCCCCCAACCACCACCTCCCTACCTCCTCCACCATCCCCTCCTCCTCCACTCTCCCTCCCCTCACACCTCCCGCCTTCCCACACCACAGCAGGTCATGGGTCAACCTGTACTGCGTGCTGAACAAAGGGGAGATGGGTTTCTACAAGGACGCCAAGAACACCACCACGCCCTACAACAGCGAGCCGCTGCTCAACCTCTCCCACTGCCACTGCGACGTCACCAACGGCTACAAGAAGAAGAAGAACGTCTTCACGCTCAAGTGAGCAGCTGTTTTCACACAATCATATGTCACCACAACAAATCCACGTCCGGTCCAGCTCTGATGTCTGGCTCGTGAGTTTTAACTGTTGACGAAGAGCACAAAGTGGAGTTGACTGGACGTAGCTGTCTATGCATGTTTGACTTTTGGCCAGGATGTAAACATTTATACAAGTAGTTGCATTATTGAAATCATAATCTACATATTGTGATCTTCTACACACATGTAAGCTCACCAGAGACCTTCCTCTTCACGTGGTCTCGGCATCAGGGTTAAATTCACAGCTTTCACACCAACTAACTCCCCAGGCAAAAGAACCAGGGCTCGTTTTAACCCAGTGAAAGCACCCTGAACTAAAAATGTTTCCTTTAATTGCAAATACTGTTGTACTGAGACTCTTTAAAAGATGTGTTCTGTGAAGTTATCCATCAAACCTGTTTGTGAGTTCACTTCCTCTCCTCTTATTGCAGAACGAAGGACGGCAGCGAGTTTTTGTTTCATGCAAAAGATGAGGTGAGACACTTCTATTGTGCAGGTGTGAAGTGTGAAGATCACATGCTGTGACGTTCCTCAGCACTGAAACACGTCTGTGGTTCTCTCCTCCCTCGCAGGACGACCTCAAAGTGTGGGTGACCAACATCAGCGCCAGTATTTCGGAGCACGAGGAGATTGCCAAATGGGGTCAACCCCAACCAACTACCTCATCCACCGACGAGGGCACGCGGCGCGACGGCAGCAAGGCAGACAACAGGTCAGAGCGAGGCGGCGAGCGCTCGGACCGGGCCGATCGGATCGAGCGGGCAGACAAGGAGAAGGAGAAGGAGAAGGAGAGAGAGAGAGGCGAGCGCTCGGAGAGGTCAGATCGGGGCGGGAAGTCGGAAGGGAAGCGCTCGGAAAAGTCCAGTAAGAAAAAGTGAGCCGGGTGACGGCGGGTTGGACTGAAGCGCACGAACTCCGGACAGGAGGCGGGGCTGTAGACTGGTAGTGACCCCCCCCACCCACCTCCGTCAACAAAGCGGTTGTGTCTGGATGGAAAGTGACACACGGGACAGGAAGGACTGACTCACAGGACGGACAGGAGACGTCTCTCTCTTCTTCTGTGTCTCTGTGAGAACACACTGATGCCTCGCAGGACCGCAGAGTCTCGTGCCGCTGAACTCACGGAGAGACCAGGACACGCGGCACGGCGCTGATTGCTGGTAGTGCGATAAAACGTAGCTCATTCTGTCCCATGTTGGTTTTTTCTATGCGATGAGCTGTATCTGTATGTATTCCTCGTCCGTCTGTCCTATCTACTGTATCTATCTGTCTGTAAGTCGAGACATCCTACACAATGTCTTATTACTCCTTGGAAATCGAAAGAGAATGAAATGATTCCAAAATGTTTTACAGACACACAAACTAGTTTTGTTAACTCATCTCTCCTGTCCGATCCGTCTCGAGGTCCGGCCGTGAAAACGGGTGGAACTGAAAGCAGGTTCATCCAGACGCACCACGGATGAATCTGCACTGATGAACAGCTGCAGTGGACGGTGGAAAGATGATGGTTTAAGACAAGAGAGGAGTAGATGGCCGACCAGCTCCCAAACAATCAGGAACAAACACTAAAGAGTTACAACAGAGCAGCTTCCCTTCGTTTATTTATCATTTAATTAGGATTCGAGATTTGGTCACGAGGTGTTTAACCATGTGACATAAAGACAGATCCTGGATCAGTGATCAGAAAGAGTTCAAAACTAGACTTAATCTGATTGTGGGTTCTGGTTCCCAGGGGCCTCGTTCCTTAAAATGTTGTTTAATTTGACTTTAATGTTAAACGGTGTTCATATTTTGGGTGACTGAAGAGGTTTAACATGAAGTTTTAACCTGACGTGTTTGGTCACAAGCACAGAATCTGGTTTTTAATGAACGAGGCCTCGTCTGCTCTTTTCTTCTCTTCCAACATCCAACTCCTCGCTGGATTCTCTTTGATCACACAAATCTGTTGCATCCTTCCTTTATACAGGTGTGTGCGTGCGTGTGTGGGTGTGGGTGTGCGTGTGTGGGTGTGCGTGTGTGTGTGTGTGTGTGTGTGTGTGCGCGTGTGTGTGTGTGTGTGTGTGCGTGTGTGTGTGCTGCTCTCCGCTCCCAGGGTCTCCATAGCTCTCAGGTTATTTATGTTAGTGTGTTAGCTCACCGTGTGCTTCACGTGTTAATATGTTTGTCCCTTCAGACGCCACCTCAGTCTTCCAGACACGTCCGATCCACCACACACACGCACGCACGCACACACACACACACACACACACAGAGATGATTATAATTCAGCAGGTTTGAAATGTCAAAGGTTATAAACATGTTCCAGAGTGTAAAAGGTCATAAAACTGTCCAGATCAACATCCCATTCGGTGCAGAAGCAGACAAGAATGAATGAATGAATACGTGAATGAATAAGTGAATGAAGTGACACACCGTCGAGAGCCAGGATACCAGACTGACCAAATACTTTGAGAAAGGGGGTTGAACTGTCTGTACGATTGCATGTTTTGCTTGGAGAGATGTGAAGCTTGTGTTTGCAGCCCGCTGACACGACATCCACACATCAGTTTACGTTTCATTTCCTGTGAACTCACCACAAAGCCATAAAAACAGGGATGCACGGACAACAATCTAATAAACTTGTAAATGCAGCGGGGGGATTCCTGTCCTGCTAGGAGCATCCTGGTCAGACAGCATTTAAAATCCTTTTTTAAATCATTTACAAGAGAAATGTTTGAAAACCTTGTTCATTTCAGTTCTTTTGTGTTATTCTTTCAGATAAAGTCCAGCTGAGGTTGCTGCTACATCAACATCCTCTGCTCTGTCAATCTGGACTTTATATTTTCAGATTTCCATGATGAATTTGTCGGAATCCGAGACATTTAACCATATTTGTTTAAAGCAGTAAACGTCACAATGACTCATGTGCTGCATGTGAGACAGTCCCAGAGACATGCTCTGTAACGGAGGGGGGGGGGGGGGGGGGTTAACCAGACGTGCATCTTCCAGACCAACCAGTTACTCTTCATCCTTCAGGTGTTTAAAAAACCTTTAATAAAACATGAATCTCACCTTTGAGTCGACTAGTTTTCATTCCACACTCACACAAACAAACGTGTTTTCAGTTTTACAAGAGAAAAGACTTCAAGGTTGAAGACTAACTGGTTGGTTT
Organism: Nannoperca obscura; assembly: GCA_036024295.1. NCBI lineage: Eukaryota > Metazoa > Chordata > Actinopteri > Centrarchiformes > Percichthyidae > Nannoperca > Nannoperca obscura. Next base: position 16,936 of record JAVQJL010001925.1, read on the forward strand.
GAAGACTAACTGGTTGGTTCTGTAAATGCAGAGCACGGCTGCTTCCTCCCGTGCAGTGGACGGGACACGTTGTCTCTCGTACCGGAGCTCAGCCTGCCAGCAGCTGCCAATCAAACCCAGACACGCCCCTTCAGGAGCATTTCTTTCTTTTAATAATAAAAAAACTTGTGATAATCAATAATAAACAGTATTGGGGGTTGAATAAATGTGATTCCAGCTGGACTTTATGAGCAGGTCATGTCTGCTGCTGTAGAGAATCTCACCAGGTTAATCATTTACTCTTCTTCAAAGTGTAATATTGAGGTTATTATTATTATTATTAGTATTATTATTATTATTATCTGGCTGTTTTTTAGATTGTACTTTATCCACCTGAGGATTTTAAATTCTGTCCTGACCTGTTGGTCTGATTTGTGTTGATCATAAAACTGTAACTTTCTTTATTCCTTGTTTTTTTATTTCAACACACTTTATGCATCTAAATTAGGTGTGAATGCCAGATCAATGCAATCATTTACATGCATGTTGGACACAACAAACAAGTCAGAGTTATAAGAGGTGGATTTTGAATGGGCAAATCTTCCACGTGTAAAGTGACTCAGAACAGGCCTCTGTTGTCGGATTATGAATCTAACAGCACTAAACTGACACGTTGTTGCTGTAGATACACACAGGACAGAACATGCAGGGTACAGCTAACAGGTGTTGTTTGAACCATTTTACACTTTTGACCGATATGTGGAAGTCAGCATGGTTTCATCCACATCATGACTGAAGAACAAACATCTGGACATTGATGGTTTGGATGCGCTCGTGGGTACCCTGCCTGTCTGTGTGTGTCTGTGCTGTTCTGTTCACATCAAACTCAGTCTGTCGGCCGAGATGAAATGACGAATAAAATACCTTTTGGTTTATCATGAATGTTTTTATAGTCTGTGTTTTCTTTTTCTTATTGGAAAATGAATGGAGAACTGTTTCCTCCTGCTCTCTGGAAATACTTTGAATTTAAAACGTCATAAGAAAATAAAAATCGACACAAAAGCAGAAATAAGAAAGTCGTTGGCGGTTAGATAGAAGGTGACATCTTTACTTTAACAGAGGAATTCATTAATGAGGCTTGCTTAGGAATGAATGTTGTTAATGTGATGATGTTCATGGTAGCAATGAACTGAGACTTTATGCAACTTTGTCTTTGCACTAGTGACGCTGACCTGTTGCAGAGTTGAGGAGAAGACAGAAAGATAATCCAGTGCTGCCATAGTTTCTCTCCTCCCAGGACCCTGGAGCACCACTGTCTCTCTGCCCTCTGCCTGTCTGTCTCTCTGTACGCTGCTTACAGCAACCTGCTAACGTACAAATGTATCTTCTCTGACGTATTTTCTGTACGTTTCTCCACGGTGACGGTGGGAAAACTGCCCCTTGTCTTTGTTATGTATACGTCAGTGAGAAGTTGAAGTGAGACTGTTTCTCCTCCTCCACACAAACACATCAGGACAAAGAGGTTGCATGAATCACATAGTCTCTATTGTAGTACTGCTGTGCATGTCTTGAAGTCCCATCCCTCCACTATGCAATCACTGAAACATACAGGGGCAGCACACACTACCAACAGTGGAAAAGGGTGAACGAGTGAACCAATAATGTACAAATCTGAACCCACTGCGAATCATTGGCTCTGTACATGCGTTTTATTTGAAATGATAAATACAAATTGTGATATTAAAAGATAATGCTTGTGCGTGTCTTTTTGTGCCGTCTGGGGGTTTTGCAGGGGGTCCTTTGTGTTCTCCAGGGAGGACCAGAAAATGAGAACCAGTTAAATTTCTCTTTTTAACTAACCCTTTTCATTCTCTCAAAGTTAGCACACTGAATGGAAAGGGGCTATTATATTGCCTAATACTGCATACAGTGTCTCAATGGGCTTTACAGGCCCACATCAGCAGCCCAGGACAAAGAAAAGACCCCCCCCCATAAAATCCTTAGTTTGTCCTTTGCTGATTAGATCTGGAATCTTAAAACTTGATCTAGAAATATATTTCACCCTCAAAATGTTTAATTGTATTTCTTGACACTGTATCGTAGTTACTATCGATATTTATTAATGATTGGAGTTGAGTATTTGGAGCTTTTAATTTGAAATGAAAACGTAACACCGGAAGCGGAAATGCAACCCGGACCGTTTTCTGGAACGCACAGGCCGCCATACAGGACAGCGGACGTTACTATTACACGGAAGGAAGACATTTGTTGTGTTTAAAGTCTAAAGTTAACGAAGTTAAGTTACTGTTTGAGCTTTAACATGCGCTTCGAAGTGACGGGTGCAGCGTGCTGAGCTTTTAATTTGACAGAACAGAAGAAAGATGGAGGCGAGGTTCGGCAGCGAAGTGGCGTCGATCGTGGAAGTCGCCATCCAGGCGACCGTGTCTGTTTTCAGGGACGTCTGGAAGAAAGAGGCGCCAAACACGTCGTGGGAAGAGACGGATTTGGGTCAAGTCCAGGAGATAGAGAAGTGTCTCGTGGTTCAGATCCACAAAGTGTTCACGGAGTTCTCCTCGGAGCTGTTGGAGGAGAACGAGGCTCTGCGGGCCAAAGTGGAGCAGCTGGAGGACGTGCTGCAGAGGAAAGCCGGGCAGCTGGAGCAGGAACTGGAGGCCAGGGTGGGTCAGCTGGGCAGAGAGATGCAGCAGCTGGAGAAAGACCTGAAGAGCATCAGTGAAGGCGGCAACAAGACGCAGGAAGGCCCAACCCACCTCCTGCTGCAGGACGGCTCGCTGATAGGTGAGGGGCAGTCATCAATCAGCAGATCGATCACTCTGATGCACTCTCATCACTCTCAGCGCATGAGTCAGTGAGGTTAAAACATCAGCTGGGAGCTGGGAGGACATGTTAGGACTGCTTAGTTTACCTTTAAACTGAGTCGAGGCCACAATTACATTACATACACACTAACCTTTATCCTTTTATTATTCTCCTACATGAAGAGTGAAAATAGCCTTTACACAAACTTAAACATTTTCTTTACAGACACTCAGCAGAGAAATGCAGCAGAAGTTCACATTTGAGAATCTTATTTGCTCCTCGTTGTGCTGAATATGCTCAAAGTCTTCAGATACAGTTTGTTGCAGTTTCTTTATTATCTGCGTGTGCCCGTTAACTTCATGAGCCGGTGCATGTTGTGATAAACACGCCTGAGATGAGGTTGACGTGACATTTGATCCAACACAGGAGCACCGGTGCTGTCGGTCTCCCCCAGTCCTGCTGTGAAGGACTCCACCTCAGACCCTCCTCCGGTTCCAGCAGAGAGCCCTGAAGCTGTTCCCGGTTTCACAGCGGAACCTGCGACAGCCCCGCTGGTGTTCGTTGGCAGAGTCGGCGCCGCTCCCACGGTGCTGTTGGTGGGCGCCAGTCAAGCCGTCGTCCAGCCCCCCACGCCACCAACGGCCGGCTCTGAACCAGCAGGGACAACAACCTCACCGGCGTCCACGCCTCAGGACGCCCCCAGTCCAGAATCCAGCACCGTCAGCGGTTTGGACTCGACGCAGGAGAAGGTCGTGTGTTTCTGTGCTGGTTTTGATTGAACTGTAGATCTCAGTGATGGAGATACAGAACAGGCTGTATGATTAGTGTTACTGACACACTGTTTCTATATAAACAGGAAGTACAATGCTTAGGAAAGCTTTCACTGACTGCAAGCAACAACCCTCTTTTTAAAATCAAATTATTTCCTTTTGCATCACAGAAACGTGTGGAAGAGGCACCGGCAGCGAGGACGAGGAGGACGAGGAGAGCGACCTTTAAAATGGAAGAAGGTACAATTAGATTTCAGACTGCTGCTTCGAACAGGATGTGACAAAAAGTTACTATTGAGATAAAGTCTTCAGATAGAAATAGACTTCTTTTGTCAACTGTTTCCCTCCGTTTCCAGTTTCCACTGACAACAGCACCGAAGATAAACAACTGAAGTCGGACAGGGTGCAGGGACGACGGCTGAAAAAGAAAGAGTCTCCGACCGTGAAGCGCTTCTCCTGCGAGTTCTGCAACGTCAGTTTCAATTGGAAGAGTGAACTGAAGAAGCACATGAAGGTCCACAAGAAGCCTTTTCCTTGTCAGCAGTGTGGCAGAAGTTTCCTGGAAAAGAAGTCTCTGGAAAATCACCTCTTGCGTCACGAGGCAAGTAAAGCCCCCCTGCCCTTCCCCTGTCCTCAGTGCAAACGGTCGTACAGGAAAGAGCCGTCCCTGCAGAACCACCTCAAGCGGCACCAGCGCTCCAAACCACCCAAGCCGTTTGCGTGCGATCAGTGTGGGAAAACATTCAGAGTTCAGCAGTCTCTGGAAAACCACCTGGTGCGCCACGAGAAGTGGAAGCAGATGTTGAAGTGCCAGCTCTGTGACAAGACGTTCAAGACGTCGGTGCAGATGAAGTGTCACATGGCCGTGCACTCGGAGGACCGGCCGTTCAGCTGCGCGACGTGTGGGAAGGAGTTCAAGAGCAAAGACACGCTGCGCTTCCATCAGATGGTTCACACCAACGCCAAGAAGTACAAATGCACAATGTGTGATGAGACTTTCAAATATGCACACTCGCTGACTGTGCATAAGAGGAAACACACGGGCGTCACTCCGTTCATATGCACCGTGTGCAACAGGTCGTACCGGACCGGCACCGCTCTGAAGAGACACAGCGTAGTTCACACCGGGGAGAAACCCTTCACCTGTCACATCTGTGGAGCGAGGTTCAGCCTGAACAACAACCTCAAGAGGCACCTTCGCATTCACACCGGAGAGAAGCCGTTCACCTGCCAGGAGTGCGGCAAGAGCTTCTCAGACAACATCAAGCTCAAGTCCCACATGCTGATCCACGGCGCCAGGAAACCTTTCATGTGTGATCTGTGCGGGAAGACCTTCCTCTTCAACTGCAGGCTGCTGATCCACCAGAAGTACGTGCATGCTGACAGGAACGAGGAGACGGACGGCACGCAGAGATTATTCCAGACCAGAAGGCAGAACAAGTCGTTGGTTAAACCCTTCAGCTGCAAGATCTGCCTGCGAGGTTTCAGCGCCGCGTGTTCTCTCAAACTTCATGAAAAAGGCCACAGTGAGCAGAAGGAGTTCAACTGCGCCATTTGTGGGAAGTCGTTCCATAACAAATACTCTTTCGGCTATCATCAGAGGAGCCACTCGGGGGAGAAGCCCTTTGTGTGCGACGTGTGTGGGAAGAGATTCTTCCACGCTGGTAGTCTGAAGCAGCACGAGCGCATTCACACCGGTGAGAAACCGTACAAGTGCGACCAATGCGGCAAGGCCTTCAGAACGGACGGGAACTTCTACAGACACCTGCGGATCCACACGGGGGAGAAGCCGTTTGAGTGCTTGTACTGTCACAGGAAGTTCCACCAGTCGAATCAGCTCAAGTCCCACATGCAGGTCCACACCGGGGAGAAGCTGTACTCCTGCCTGCAGTGTGGCCGCGGCTTCTCCGACTCACGGCAGCTCAAGAAGCACAGCTGCGACGGTGGCTCGTAGGTGCTGCCGTCCACCTGTCTGTCTGTCTGTCTGTCTGTCTGTCTGTCTGTCTGTCTGTCTGTCTGTCTTTGTGCTCAAAATACTGCAACGCTGACAAACAAAACCTCACATTCATAATGTTTTGTTGAGAGCTGGTGCAAGTGGAGAAAGTTTCTCAGTGGCAGAGGATCCTTGTTTGTCGTCATGTTAGAAATCCATAGTTTTTGGCTGTTGGTAAACTGAGGACTTTAACTTTTCAGGGTCCTGGTAACTCTCTCTCTTCATTACTCTTCATATGTAGAGTCAAGGGATTAATCAGAAGTAATTAATACATTGATAGTAAAAGCATTTGCAGCTGTACTCTAATTCAGAGTATTCACAGTAGAGGTTAGCAGCATTGTTTGTGGCATTTATTGCCTGTTTGTTCTTTTTGTTTCAATGACCTCAGCTGTTAAAAACATCGGGAACAGATATTACTGCTACGCATTTCTAAAACATTGAGGCCATCTCAAATGTTTCGAAGATAAATGCAGCAAAGATACCAGCTTCATGTTTTAGGGCTGAAAATAACTCCTATTTCTGTTCGTCATTTTTTGAGTGGTTGTTTTTTGGAAAGAAATTATTTTACTATTTTGTATTAATTTATGGTTTGAATTCATAGTAATACGATAGAATGCAATTTAAAATGTAATTATTTTCAAAAAAAATTGAATTGTAAAATGACTTTCTAATGTACAGTTCTGTATAATAATGCACTGTATTTTTTTTGTTTCGTTATTGCAATTAAAGAATGTTCGCAGTTGAAGCAACGCCGTCTTTTATTTTGAAATACTTTTTTCCCTCTCTTTGTTGTACTTCCGTTTCCGGAATCAATGGCGGTAATTGCCCTGCAGTTTCTGCGTTGTTGATATGTTTAGCTGTAAACTTTGAAAGTAAGATGTCAGAAAACTTGGTGTTTTATTCACAAACAAAGTCCATCATGGAGACGGCCATTAAGACAGCTGTTGATGTTGTCGGACACTTAAAAGAAGGAACTTCCACAAAGGAGCCAGACACGAAACGTAAGGTGAGTCGGCGGTTTGTACTCCTGACTGGCGGTTGGTGACTGCGGACACCGGACACTCGCAGCTTCTTTAACCGTGTCAGGAAAACTGTTGTTGGGGGAGATGGAATTCAGAGAGGCGGCGGAATGCCAGGCGAAACAAAGATGGCGGACTGTCATCACATATAGCAGCTAGCTAAAACTGTAAAGCTAAAAAGTAATTGTGTGGTGGGGGCAAAAAGTAAAGTTATTACGCGATTTTAAAAGTTAAAATGTGTTAATATATATAGTATTAATGGCGTCTGGTAAACAACGGGGTGCGTTACCGCCTCACGTCTCTGTTAACAAGTGGTTATAATAAAGACACTTCAGTACAATTTTGAGGTGTTTGTACGTAACGTTTTTTACTATTTCTATGTAATTCTGGCATTACATTATATTTCTGCTACGGTATTTTACTTTTTACTCCGCTACATTTATCCGACAGTTAAAGCTAAACGTTACTTTACAGATTAAGGATTTACTTTTACTAGAAAAGTACTTAAGTAATTTTAGTTTTAGTGATTTCACCTCTAATCACAGACAGGTCTGATTGAACGTTATTGTCCCAAAAAATACAGACATTTGAGAATAATCTAAAAAATAAATACAAATTTGTGAAGCAAGCATAGTTTTTTCTTCTTTCTTCTCCAATTAATCATCTCATGACCCCTCAGATTTCTTTATGTGACTCTTGGGGTTTGAGACCACTGGACTAAACCAGCTAACTATATAAAGTAGTTAAAACTCCACACAAGTACTCTAATTAACTAATACCAGTTTGTATTCAATTTAAAACCACAGCAGATATTTCTCCACCACAAATACATCTGGCATCAGATACTTTTATCTAATACATACTTTATAACAAAGGTGCTACTTTATTTTAATCCTCACAGGCAGAATTCGAAGGCATCGTGGAAATGTTGGCACGGGAGGCAACGAGAAAGATCAACACCATTTTCTCCCAGCTGTCCTCAACGCTGCACAGCGACAACAAGGCGCTGAGGGCCAGAGTGAGCCAGCTGGAGAGCGAGCTGAAGTCTGTGACTGGAAACTTTGAAAACGCCAGGACGTGGAGAGAAAATGTCCTGAGCGGCTGCCCCGTCCTGTTCGAGCAGAGCGGCTTGATCTTCACCTTAAAGCCGTTTGGGAAGTTAAAAAGAAAGACGGATAAAGGAACAGAGGGAGTCACGGGACACGAGGCTGGTAAGTAACTTTTATTGGCTGCCGTTAATGCTAATAAATCAGAAATATAATGATCCGTTTAGTTTGACCCAGAGAGAGCATTTGTTATTAACATTAACAACTCCAGCAGTCTATCTACACTCTGTGTGTGTGTGTGTGTGTGTGTGTGTGTGTGTGTGTGTGTGTGTTTAGCATTGATTTCTTGCTCAGGTGGGGGGGAGAAAACACAGGAGGTGACCTCTGAAGCTGGGAGACGAGGTGAGATTTTAATGGCACATGTGGAGTAACCACATTAAGAAAGACAAAGTGTGAACTGTGGACGTGTGTGATGTCTCCTCTCCTGTCCAGACCATTGTACCACAACAAACACCGACAGCCAGAACACACAGGAAGCACAAACCAGGAAGAGAGGGAAGCTCTTTGTGTGCGACGTCTGTAACAAGAGCTTCAGCCGGCAGTTTCATCTGAGGAAGCACATGAACACTCACAGAGAACAGAGGCCTTTCGCCTGCAGCCAGTGCCCGAGGAAATTCAGGAATACTGCCACTTTCGAGCTCCACCTGCTGCGGCACGAGGAGAGGAAGTACGCTGCCTTTGACTGCCAGCTCTGCGAGAAGACGTTCAAAACTAAAATGCACCTTAAGACTCATCAGCTGGTGCACACGGACACGAGGCCGTTCGTCTGCTCCACCTGTGGGAAGGGCTTCAAAACCAAACACAACCTGCGGGCTCATCAGCTCGTGCACACGGTTGAAAAGCCGCACAAGTGCTCAGAGTGCGGGGAGACGTTCAGGTACGCCTTCACACTGCAGTGCCATAAAAGCATCCACACTGGGGAGCATCCTTACAAATGCACAGTGTGTGGCAAAGCTTTTATAAAGAGGAGATCGCTCAGGACGCACCAGTCGGTCCACAGAGGGAAAACGTTTACATGTGAGACGTGTGGAGCGGGCTTCACCCTTCAGCACAACCTGAAGAGACACATTCGTATTCACACCGGTGAAAAGCCCTTCAAATGTAAAGTCTGCGGGAAGACGTTCATTCAGGACAACAAGCTGAAAGCACACATGCTTCTTCACGGGGTTTCAAAGTCCTTCATGTGTGACCTGTGTGGAAAGACTTTTCTCTACAACTGCCAGCTGCAGAAACACCAGAAAGTAACTCACGATGAGACACACGGGCAGGTCATCAGAAGACGAGCTCGAGAGCGAGGCGACCGCAGAGTTATCTACCGACGGGACAGGACGACCGTAGACGTGACGCCGTTCAGCTGCAAGACCTGCCGCAAACGATTCGACACCTCGAGTTCACTGAAGAGACACGAGCTCATTCACACAGGACAGACGCAATACAACTGCGACACGTGTGGGAAGACTTTTTTCTATAAAGCTACGTACGACTACCATCAGCGGATCCACTCTGGGGAGCGGCCGTTCGGTTGCGACGTGTGTGGGAAAAGGTTCATCATCCTTCAGGCTCTCAAGTCCCACAAGCTGCAGCACTCTGGAGAGAAACCGCACAAGTGTGAGCAGTGCGGTAAGGCCTTCAGGATCTACACCAACTACCTCCGACACCTGCGGATCCACACGGGGGAGAAACCCTACGAGTGTGAGGTTTGTGGCGTGAGGTTCAGGCAGCTGGGACACGTCAAGTTTCACATGCAGGTGCACACGGGAGAGAGGCCGTACTCCTGCAGCAGCTGTGGACTTGGATTTTCAGACTCGAGGCTGCTCAAGAGACACAACTGTTCTGAGAAACACCAGAAAACCTCAGGAAACACGCTCACTACGTCCTGAAAGTGAGCAGCTGCTGATGCAGCCTGAAGCTTGAGATGTCATTCCCATTCAGGACAAATAAACAGTCCTGAAAGTCATTGGATATGTAAAGAAATACAACACAGCTGCACCTTTAACTAGAACCACAAGAGAAACTGACGTAGAGCTCAAACTAAACCACCAGCTGTACGTTCAAAGAATTAAGTTTAAATAAAGGTTCTTTTAAATCATATGATTCTTCAGCATTTTCATATATTCAGTTTTCCCACTGGTATTTTATTTTATTTTAGGATACATTCAAAACAGCAACGCACAGTAAAATACATGTCTGAATAAAACTAAAAATCTTGTGATTCAGATTTTTCGGCTGCGCAGGTGACGACATGATAAAAAGATGCTGCTCAGAGTCATCTGCCATCCCTTTTACACATCTGAATAAGAACAGTAATGAGAGTAAAAAAGTCTCCCTTATTCTTATTGAAGACTGTAGTGACCAGTGGAGATCAAACTTGTTCATTTCTGCCAATGAATTAAAATATTTCTGCTCAAGTACATTGAGAGCAAACCGAAGTCAAATTACTTGTATGTGTACACACATCTGGAAACTTCTGATTCTAAATTTGAATTGCTTTGAGTTGGACAATTAGATTTATTTGAAAAGTCTTGATCAGAAGTTTTCCTATGCTGACTTGACATGTGTTGCCTTGATGTAGTTCTTCAGTTTGACCACTGGGGGCAGTAAACTCCCAGGATTCTACAAAGCAAACAATATATATATTTAAACAACTCTTTACTAATACAGTTAATGTACAGGTGTTGATGTTATGTCTAACAACCACACTATTAATAATCAAACCACATTGATAGTACTGACCACAAATGTATGAAGTGTTGCAGTTCCGTACTTTGACCACTGGAGGGCAGTGAACACGTTTCTGTCGTGAACATCAAGGCAGACACAATCCCATACACAACACTTCCGGTTGAACATGTAAAAATAAAACAATGTACACATTGCATACTTGCAGGTAGTAATTATTCTAGATATATTGGTGTATTATTTAAATGGGAATGTTTGATCAAATACTACTTTCTCCTTACCACCTGAACGGCTGAATTAATAGAGCCGTAGTACCTAAGAGTGCTTTTATTTTGAAGAACATGAACTGGGAAGAGGAAGATGGCTTCCGTGTTGTGCGTGCTACGAGTTTTAGTCACCATAACGACAATATTGTAGCACCACAAGCTGTTTGTTTCATTATAAAACTATAGAACTGAAACAACAACTTTTAGTTGAACATTTATATAATTAGTCAGGATGTCAGATCTGGAGGCGCAGGTGGGCGCCATTTTGGAGATAACGGTCAACGCGACTGTGACAGAAATCAGCAAAGTTATCGGCGGCTCCGATTCAACACACCCAGAAGTGTCCTCATGTTCGCCCGAAAACACAGCCGTATCCTCGGAGGAGAAGGTGCGTAATGCGGCTGCTGGTCACTTGTTTTGTTGTTTCGGTGTCGGTGAAACACCCCCCACCTCCCCGGTGCAGTCGCTCCCTCCGTCTAAACAACCAGCTGATCATAGAAATAGAAGAGCTAGCTAGCTGCTCCAGTTAGCTTCCAACCACTAAACTCTAATAACAAGCCTCTGCTGGGTGGAGGGTGTGATTAAATTAAATGAATGTAAATGTGTAGGTCTGGTTGATCAACGTAAGCATAGCCAGAGAGAAGAATCCATCTTTGATCGCCATTTTGAGCAGGCCCAGGCCCACAGGCCTATCTATCTGCTGTATTTCTACAGTTGAACGCTGCCTGCAGGACCAGATCAATATATCAGGTATCACGCATCCCAGTGCGTTTACTAAAGGAACATTCAGAGTATTTCCATTTCTACAGTATAATACAATAATATAGCACTGTATCAGAAGTACTTGTGCTCATAGTCCTAAAAGTACTTTAGTAGTTCTGAATGTTGGACTTTACTCTGGTATTAATGTTTTTACATAATGGATGTGAATTGTGTGATATATTGTATTACTTATCATCTAACCTAAGCAGTGTCTCATTAAGTTATTAGAAAATCCCCCAAACTGTCTTATATAATTGTATAATTGTCTTAACATCTGTTAAGTTGTAACTAGCAGAGATTTAGTGTGTTTTTTCTGAAATTGATAAAAACAACAGCAAATGAATGTACTTTTTATTATCTCAGACATATATAAGATATAATCATTGTAACTGGGTAATCATAATCATAATATTGTGTTATTGTATCAAGTCTTTGTGATCATTTTAATATATAAATTATATTTTTACTACATATTACTGCACGAGCATGTATTCAGTGTGAACTGTGTTGCCTTCAGGTGCTCCAGTTCAGCGTCTTCATGACGTCTCTGGCTCGAGAAGCTGTGGAGAAGATCTGCCAGCTGTTCCACGACTGTTCCTCTCTGCTGCAGCTAGAAGTACGTCGCTTCACTGCGTTGGTGCTGTTGTGTTGCAGATAATCAACAGATCTGTTGTTGTTATTGTTGTGTGTTTTCCTGATCCTGACATCCATGTTTGAAACACATTGTGTGTGTGTGTGTGTGTGTGTGTGTGTGTGTGTGTGTGTGTGTGTGTGTGTGTGTTCTGCAGGGACATTCATTCATCTATGGAACTTGTTTCTTCTTTTTATTTACCTTTTGAAGAAGAAGTCGATTATTATCATTTCCTCGATAAGTCGCTTAATCTCAATAATGCTCTATAATACAAGAAGTTCCATCATAAAATCCTTTAAATTGCTTATTTTTTACGACCAACAGTCAAACAACCAGCACATTTTTTAGCATCTTCCTTAAAAAGATGAATTGATTATCAAAATAGCTGCCAGTTAATTGTCTGTTGACTAATGGATTCATCGTCAGTGTTGATCCTGAATTTGAATCACTTAAAAATAAGACAAACAGATAGATAGTATAAAAATAGTAGCAGTTCAAAATGTTCTGAAAGTTAAAGAAACACGATCTCTGATGTTTCACAGATTGATTTAACCTCACTGGAACAACCAGACGACTACAGATTTGTCTTGATTTGTGTTTGAAACGCTCCGCAGGTCACTCAGGGTGTCGCAGAGATCCAGGAGCTGAGGAGGAGGCTGGAGGTGGCAGAGACGGAGCTGAAGCTGCTGCTGGAGGGAGGCGGAGGCCAGAAGGAAGCGGAGGAGCTGACGGAAGGAGGCGGAGGACCGGAGGAGGGCAGGACGGCAGCAGGAGAGACCGTCCAGAGCCAGCGCTCCGGGAGGAAGAGCCGCAGAGGTGAAGAGCTCTTCATCAAACAGAGTTTCTGATATTTTATGACACGTGTTGATATTTAAAACATCTCCTCTGATTAGAAAAAGTAACTAAGTATATTTTCTCAAGTGCTTCAGTACACTGGTGTTTCACTTGAGTATTCATTCTACTTTATACTTAAATGTTGTACTTTTTACTCCACTACATTTAACAAATGATGATATATTATTCTAAGTTACGCTACCCATCATTATATAAAGTGACTCCATCTTTACCAGCTGCAACATTAAAGTGAACGTGTCACTAATTATAATCCAGTAATATAATCTGATCTGAAATGTTCTTTTCAGTGAAGTTTGATGCTGATACTTTGGTACTGAAGTAAAAGATGGAGTCTTTCTTCCACCACTGAACAAATGTGAGGAACACTTTGTGTATTTGGTGTTTTTAAACACTGATGAACACTCACTGAACCTCACTCCTTTAGATCCTTTTTCTTTGTGACAGACACGTTCTCCTCTTTAACATCTTATTATGAGCTGGTGGGTCCTCCGTCTGACACTGTACTGATGTGTCTCTCCGTCTCTGTCTGAATTTCTTACAGCTGTTGCGAGTGGTGACGCCGGAGTGAAGAGGTCGCCTATAATCCACCTGTGGAAAGGCCGAACTTATGAGGTAACATGTCGGCGTGTGGAGATGTTTTCTCTCTCTTGCTCACACTGTTTGAATCCTGCAGCAGAGAGTTCACACAGAAGCAAACTGTCCAACTAAAATACCAAATATCAAAAGTGTGCAGACACGTGAGCATTACACCTTTCAGAAGCTGCTGCAGGGGCTTCAGCCTCTTCAGCCTCAGTGAGGTCCAACATTGATGCTGGAGTCCTAACTCTGTCCATCTCTTCCTCTCAGGACAGCGTCCGACCTGTGATAATAAAGGAGGAAGGACTGGAGGCGTCCTCTGATCCGGACCGGTACAGAAACGACCCTGGCCGGGACGATGGGGACGACCCAGACTACCAGGTTGATCTCAGGAATCCTTCATTCATTGTGTTTTATTTGTCTGTTTTTTCATAATCAAGACTGGTTTCTTAAGCATGTGATGAACTACACCCGTAGACGGAGGTTTCTGCCGTCTGGCCAGAAGAGCAGGAAAAAAGTGGGTTAAACAATTTGTACAATGCTTGTGTTAGTTGGAGCCAGAAGATCCAGAAGACGGTGATCCAGGATACGCAGCCAGACCCAAGCGTGCGGTCAAACCGAAGTCCCACCGAGGCCGAGCGAAGAAGGTGAGTCCGAGTCGGAGCCAGCAGCCTCTGAGCTGCAAACACTGCAGGAAGACCTTCACCAAGCTGCTGCAGCTCAAAGCCCACCAGGCCATCCACGGGGCCAACGCAGACAAGCCCTTCCACTGCTCCCAGTGTGGCCGAGGCTTCTCCTTCCAGCGAAGCCTCAATGCACACATGCTGCTTCACACAGGTCAGTGCTTCTGTGCTGATAACTCCACAAGAAGAGTTGAAACATGCAGCAGACATTTAGAGTCACAATACTCATTGCTCCCATATACAGGTGAGAGGCCACACACCTGTGACGTGTGTGGGAAGGGTTTCACCCTGAAGCAGCTGCTGAGGAACCACCAGCGTCTCCACGCAGAGGTCCGGCCGTTTGGCTGTGAGCAGTGCGGGAAGACCTTCTACCGAGCCCACGGCCTGAAGATGCACCAGATGGTCCACACGGGGGAGCGCGCCTACAACTGCCAGCACTGCAGCAAAAGCTTCACAATACAAGGGAACCTGCAGCGGCACCTGCGCATTCACACGGGGGAGAAGCCGTTCAGGTGCGAGACTTGTGGCAAGAGTTTCAACCAGGCGGACACGCTGAAAGGACACCAGAGGATCCACACGGGCGAGCGACCCTTCAGCTGCGACACCTGTGGCAAGTGTTTCATCCAGAAGAGTGCCCTGAAGATGCACCAGAAGACGTCTCACTCGGGTGAGAACTCGCTGGCCTGCGTGGCCTGCGGCACTACGGTGGCCTGCGTGGACTCGCTTCGCAAACACCTCCAGACGCACGCGGCCACTATCCCGTGCACGTGCGTGCTCTGCGGCCGGCGGCTCAGCTCCATCACCGACCTGCGCTCGCACCAGCAGCACCACACGGTGGAGCGGCCTCACAGCTGCGGGCTCTGCGGGAAGAGCTTCAAGTCGTCCAGTTACCTGAAGATCCACCTGAAGACGCACAGCGGGGAGCGGCCCTTCTCCTGTGGCATCTGCGGCCGCATGTTCACGCAGCACAGCAGCCTGAAGTCGCACCAGGTGGGTTCATCGATTACTCCTCTACAAAAGTGTCAAACGTAATGTAAACGTAAGGTCCTGTTCATCATCATCATCATCGTGGTTTTCAGTTTACTGAGAGCTCGTTTAGATGTTCTTGTTTTTTTGGCACAGCAGCTTCTACGTTTCAGTAGAAAGTTCAGTGTTGATGCAGGTCGCTGTGGTCGCCTCTCATGTTCCTCATCATTCCTCTGTTTCACTGCTCTGATAACACGTCACTGTACTATTCCTATTTTCTCATTGTTTCAGATTCTGTAATGACACTAAACTTCTTTTTACCAACATTTTTATGAATGAAACCTTTGTGAACAGGCGACATCCATCAGCAACAAGGGATACATTCAGGCAGTTAGGAGATCCGACAGTTGTGCGAGCAGACCTCACAGAAAATGTTCTTATGAGGCCCAACGTGGTGTCGATCTTTGATCCAGGTCCAGTTGTTCTCTGAACCTTCCTCTCCACAGGTTGTCCACACAGGAGAGAAACCGTTCAGCTGCGACACGTGTGGGAAATGTTTCAGCAACACGGGCAACCTGAACAGACACCAGCGCATCCACACCGGGGAGAAGCCATTCAGCTGCGACACCTGCGGACGCAGCTTCAACCAGGGCAACAGCCTGAAGGCGCACCAGCAGATCCACACCGGGGAGAAACAGTTCATGTGCGACAAGTGTGGGAAGAGTTTCTCCTACCTGAGGAACCTGAAGGACCACAAGTGTTTCTACGTCTGAAGCTGAACTGTGACGAGACACCTGAGCCCCCCCCCCCCTGCACCGAGTGGAGGGACATGAAGTGGTTTTGTTTCACTGCGAAGCCGAGATGGATGAGTGGACAAATAAATGAAGACAGTTACTGTGTACACTATCAGTGCGTTTACCTGACACTCTTATCCAAACACACCTGCAGGGAGTGAAACAGGTACGACAGCTGGAATAAGATAAGAAGTGCACATGATCATCTTAAAATCACGCTGCTAAATGACAGAAAAACAAGGAGAGCAGTCAATGATATTCAGGGTGTTTGGTTTTAGATACAGGAAAGACAAAATGCAGCGTTTATCTGTGGGAATAACTGAATAATCGCATTTCAAAAGTACGAGAGCCTTTAAGTTCTTTATCAGGAAGACTTTGTCAGCAGAGTTTAAACTCCAATGAGTTTACTCACTTGTTATACACAAGGACTGGAATAAAATCAGCCCCTGTGATTCGCTTTATTAGGCTTCTAGAAATACTTAAACTGTTGGTTTTAAATTATATTTTTGACTCAGTGACCATTGTGGCTATTTTCATTATTTGAGTTGGTCCCAGGTTTACTTGAGGGAGCACAAACAAACTTACCAGACACAATTAAACTTTGCGGTCAGCTGTTCATTAGATCCCTGATCTGAAGCTGTAAAGTGTGACTGACTCTGACTTTTAGACAACCGTAATGTAAGTTGTTAGATTTTTATGGTTTAACCAGCTTGAAGAGTGATTTCATCTCTTTCTTTTCAAACATTGTTCCAGAAGATGAATACGTGGCCTTGTGTGCCGAGAATAACAGTGAAGCAGTTACTGTACCAATGTTTCATCTGTGACTTCATGTTTATTTGTTGTGACTGTGAGAAACTGATAAACATTGATAAACACGAGTTTTTCCCTTTTGACTTTTACAGTTTTCACAGTATTAATGAACACATTAATTCAACCCTCGTATTCTAAAAGTAAGACTAACTTTTAAAATCATCACGATACCAAACCAGGAGCCGATGCAAATCACATGTACTTTTACTTTAAAATGTCATCTGCTACCAACACATTCATGCTCAAATCCCCACATTTTATTGTCAGCAATTAACAGTTTGAGTTATTTTCCAGTTTTGCATAAACCCTTTTAATACTCACAAATATGTCTTGCACTATTGCAGGAACTAATAATTCCTGTGCAAATCTCCTCTGAATTAATCTGATTTACACAGATTTTGAATGCATCTACAGATATTAAACTCAGTGTGCTGAGATTTGGGTGCGAATATGTCAAAACAAGGAAAAAACCATCACAAAGGATGTTGCAGGGGGCTGACGGCTATGAGGGAAACTGTGAGCAGACTCAGCATTTCTAGAGGAAATGAAGGTGTTGCGCCACCTGCAGCACTCGTAATGCAATAATCTGTTGGTACCAGCGGAGACAGAGCTGCCTGCGAGAGCGCTGTATCCTCAGTAAAGGGTGAGGAAGAAGAGAAGCACGTGGGCCGGTCTCCGAGCTTGTCTCTGTGCATGTTGGCCCAGCTGCTGATGTAGACAATCCGCTCACAGGTACAGTCCCACGAATTGCCCGACAGATAGACAGCGCTCAGGTTTCTTAGAGGCTCCAAAGTCCCGTTCTCCACTGCTCTGAGCTGGTTGGACTTCAAACTCAGCTGCTGGAGGTTTGTAACTCCTTGAAATACATTAGGCTGCAGGTGATCCAGCTTGTTTCCGGCCAAGTTGAGTTCTGTTAGATTTGAAAGTCGGGCAAAGAGTTGAGGGTGTAAAGTATCCAGGCTGTTGTTGTTCAGCAGAAGCCTGCGGAGGTTGTGGAGGGGATGGAAGGTGTTGGACGGGATGTCATGGAGCTGATTGAAGCTCAACTTGAGCTGTTTCAGGCGGTTCAACCCTACAAAGACATCAGGAGAGAGCTCTGTGATGCGGTTGTCGTCCAGCTGCAGTGTTATAAGATTTGTTAGATTCACAAACAGGCCTGTGGGAAGGTTACTTATGTGGTTTTTATGTAGGTTTAAGTCTTTTAAAGCGATAAGGTCTCTGAACTGGTCCGGGTCCAGAGAGGAGAGACGGTTGCGAGAGAGACCCAGCGAATGTATTCGCGTCAAACGATGGAAGACTGTGGGATGTAGAGACCGGATGTGGTTGTCATCGAGGTGTACCTCCTTGAGATCCCTCATGTTGTGGAAAAGGTCTTCAGGAAGGTGCCTCAGAGCGTTGTGCTCCAGGTTCAGGTTCTGTAGGGACTTGAGCTTGTTGAACAGAGCAGGGTGGAGCTCCGGGATGTGGTTGTTTGACAGCTGAAGCTCACTGAGTTTGACCAGCGAATCAAAAACCCCCACTGGTACGGCAGAGATGTGATTTGTGTCCAGCTGCAGCTCTTGCAGGTTGTTCAAGTTACTGAATACGTCCAGAGGAAGCGATGTCAGCCTGTTCCAGTACAAATCAAGTAACTCGAGGCTGATCAGGCCGTCAAAGACTTTTGAGGGAAGAGAATCTATGAGGTTGAGACTGAGGTCCAGCTCACGCAGCACGGTCAGACCTCTCAGGGACCCCTCAGACACTGTGGTCAGCATGTTGCTGCTCAAGTCTAGAGAAACCAACAGGCTCAGTGAGGAGAAGCAATCCTCGGGAAGGCTGACGAGGCGGTTCGTCTGTAGATAAAGATGCTTGAGTTTGTTAACATCCCTCAGCGCCTCAGCTGGAACACTGACCAACATGTTTCTACTCAGGTCAAGGTGTTGGAGGCCTGTCGCTCCTCTGAAGCTGTCCTCACACACACTGGTGATATTGTTTCTGGACAGAGCAAGTTTCTCCAACACAGTTGAGTTCTCGAACACACCTTCCTCTATATTTGTTATAGAATTATGGTTAATGTAGAGTTTATAAAGGGCGAAGGCTCCTTCCAATCCACCAACCTGTAACGTTCGAATGCGGTTGAAGTTCATATTCAGCGTCTTCAGATTAGCTAATCCACGCAGAACTCCGATTGGTAGGTATTCGATCTGGTTCTCACTCAAATCCAGTAAATTGAGAGCAGGACAGTTTAGGAACTGCCCGGGGTTCAGAAGCCTCAGGCCGTTGTTTCGTAGGAAGAGCTCAGACAGCTTCATCATATTGGGCCAAATTGAGTTGAGGGTTAGAGAAACATTCATTCGGTTCCTTGTCAGGTCCAGAACCTACAGAAAATCCAGGAAGGAGAGAAGACTTGTGAAAAGAGTGATATGGGGAAACATTAGCCTTTAACAACACATTAGAGTTGTGTTTCTGTCCGTCTGATGATTGCAAATGCAATATTTACTCTCCTTTTAGATCCGTTCTCCACCAGAAACATCTGATTCTTTAGCTACTTGACGTTAGCCAGTTAGCTAACTGTGTGCTGTCAATAAATCTCAAGTTCATCACTGCGAGTGACCACCTTCATATGACATGTTATTTGATTCATGGCTGATATAAAAGATAATAACCAGGGGAGAATTACATGTTTTAGTACAAATCACATACTTAAATTCCAATTCCATAAGATTTTAGACTGATTTCCTCTCTTCCAGGTGGCCATGTGTTGTCTCATATTGCTTTATAAAATAGTGTAATAATAATCTCTAGTTAACATGTCAAACTATGCAAAACCACCAGTACGGTTATTTAATGACGGTTCAGCTCATCACTGTCTTTCTGCAGGATTCCTCCAGTTTCCAAGCAGCTGTATGTTTCATACCTGCAGCTTCTCCAGCCCACGCTGTGGTATTTCCTGTATCTTGTTGTAGGAGACGTACAGCTGCTCTGTGCCCTCTGGCAGCTCAGGGATCTGGTCCAGTTCTTTGGCTGGACAAGCAATAGTGGTCAGGTTGTGGAGACACTGGCAGGCTGGGGGGCAACGGTTAATCGCCCCCCCCATGAGGCTCAGGGAGGCCAGAGTTAATAAAACTGCCTGCATGGTCAGCTGCAGCTGAAAACCAACATGGAGCACGGGAGATAGGAAACAGGACAATATTGATCCATTGCAAAGTGTTTTATACACCACAAAATGATTAATTTGAGGTCATTGTTTTCAATAAAACATTTTTTTTAAATAAGATCTGAAAACGAGTTAAATCAATTAGACATCACTGACTTAAAAGTGCTAAAGTTTCACATTACAACTATTTGTTTTCTGTATATCCCAGAGTATTCTCTGCAGTGTTTGTAATATATTTTCTGAATAGATTTTTAGTTTTTTTCCTTTTGCATATTGTGTTACTTGAACCATCACTTATTTATGAGAACTTAACTTTATACTGCCAAAGGAAATGAAAACATGTTTAAATGATGATGCCTGATTGTTCTTGGACCAATTCTAAAACTTTTTAAGACACTGGTTATTAATGGCAATCTGTAAAAAGTACAATATGAAAAGCTTCAAGAGTTACATTTTTGGGTGGAGTCAAAAGTGTCAAAGGTGTGTACAATGGTATTTTCAGTAAAAAGTGTCAATTGTAATTGCTTTTAAATCAAAACTTACCACTGATGAGAAGGCAGCGCTTGAAGCCGGATGTGTTTGCTAAAAGCTGCGTTTGCAAACTGTCTTGAAGTGTAGAGGCTGCTCTGTCAGATGTGTTTGTCTTGCAGAGGATGGTGTGGTTACAGAGCACGGTCAGAATGATGTGGTTACAGGTCCACATCTCTGACACAAGCATCTCAGACCTGCAGTTTCTGTCATGCACAAAGACAAAAACTCCCCACTCTGCACTTACAAACCACATCAGGTTCATCAGAGTACTTAACAAGGAATGGGCTGATAATACACACACACACACAACTTACATTTAAATTGTCCCATCTTGTAAAAGTAGCACAGAAACTAAGGTTAAATTGGGTTTCTTGTATCAGAATAAATCTCGGCAGGACTGTTTAGTTTCCTCTAAATGCTGAACTTGGGGAGACTGCATGGGCTTTCCCCTCAGTGCTTCCCAGCCGCCTGTATTGTCGTTGCATCCACCAGAGCTTCGTATTTATTGTAGTGATGTAGCGAGAAATCATGTTATTAACTCTGAAAAGTGGTTATGTTCTCAATCCTCTGCTGTCAACCGGTGGTTCGCGGGTCATGAATCAGGCGCACCACGTTAGCATCGCTGCTAGGTGTTAGCAGACTAGTGACCTACTGGTGGGGAGGAAAATCAATAAAGCTAATAAATAAGTTGAAGTAGTTGCCGAAATATAGAAAATAAATACATACTTTCTTGTAAATTGATGTAAAACTTGCCCTCAGGCTAAACGGCTAAAGCTAACGTAAGCTGTAGCTTCAGTCTGTGGGTAAACCTTCATATCAGTAAACACTCATTTAGATTACAGCTGTTTTATTTCAGAACTTTTTATCATTGATTGAGATCATTTAAGTTGTGTTTAATATTCGGTGACAGGTCAATTGAGCCAATCGATCAGAAGCTGCTTCAGTCCCCATGGAGCCAATGAGGAGGCTCACTTCTTTTAATCCGACACTGTCCCCTCTCCTGTTTTTCAGTCAATTGTTTCCGACCTTTTTCACCTGTACCAATAACACTTTGCCAGTGATTGTTCTCATTAGGGTGAATGCTGTTGTGATGTCTTCTAAATGAAATGCATAAAAGGTGATCCTCTTATATAATCACATAATTCATCAACTACATAAAATTCATTTTATTTGTCCATATTCCACAAACACAAAAAAAAACACCGAACTGCATCTTTAATGCAACCAAACATTTTTACAGTAAAAGCCCCTCATGTATCACTTTCCATTTGGGTTGCCCCACAAAGTTACCCATAAACAATTAACATAAGAATTATTAATCCACAGCTGTTCTTCACAACTTGTAGTATGGAACAGACTTAAAGGCTACTACCTTTATTCTACTGTTTATTCTGTTTTATCTTACTTTTATCTTTAATTTATTCTTAAAATCTTATTTATATATATCTTTTTATATCCCCTTGTGTTTCTTTAGTACATTGTCTTTCACTAATAAAAATATATATATTGACATTGAGACAATATATAAAAGAAACACAAGCGGATGTAAATAAACAGTATAAAAACATACATAAACAGGATTAAACAGTGGAATAGAAGTAGTTAATAGACAGAGTATAAGATCCAATAAGAGGAACTTAAAGAACTGTAATCAAAGTTTAAAAGCTATTAAAACACACCCACCACAGGTGCTGGAAATCATTTTGTAAACAGACATTTATGGGCATCAAGCTAAAAACCAGCAAGAGAATCAGGCTCCTTGTGCTGATGATCTCTGCAGACCAGTAAACCACAGCAACAGGTCAGACCGCTGATTCAACCCTGACTGGACAGTCTGTTTCTCAGATGTTGGTGAGCACATTGCTGGTCACTATGGCGACAGTGAGAGTTCCCTGGAGGTCGTTGTCATGGCGATCGCCCTTGTCCCTCAGGTGGAGCGTCTGCTGGAAGTCGCCTTGCTCCCCCGGCAGCGTCACCTGACCCAGGAAGGAGTCCTTCAGCACGTTGTGGTTGTAGAGCTGAGAGGCACG
Organism: Nannoperca obscura; assembly: GCA_036024295.1. Taxonomy (NCBI): domain Eukaryota; kingdom Metazoa; phylum Chordata; class Actinopteri; order Centrarchiformes; family Percichthyidae; genus Nannoperca; species Nannoperca obscura. The sequence goes on from JAVQJL010001925.1 coordinate 39,342, forward strand.
GCGAGAGAGGAATTCACTGCTTCAGCGTGCGACAAACATTCACACGTTCACACATTTTTCACACACACACACAAACCTCGATGCTGATTGGCTGGTTGGCTTTCTTCCTGTAGAAGAGACCCTTGGTGTCGAAGACGGGGCTGCATGTGTTTTTATAGACCGGTGAGCGAACTTTCTTTCCTTCACAACGAATGATCAAGTAGGGGTCCGAAGCTGGAGAAACACACACACACACACACACAGTTTCTGGATGTACAGCATAATAAACCAGATTAGGCTGCTATTTAAAAGAAGAACATTTATCTGATTTAGGTTTTATCAGCTTCTAAGCTACAAAAGCAAACCACATCTCCACACGTGACTTAGCTACACCCTTCTGCTAGCTAACAAATTGTAAATAGCATGTTTACGTGACTGTAAAGTTAAGATCTGGCACAGTTGGGTGTCACTAGACTTCTTAACAGTTTTTCATAGTTTAGACTTTTTCTTTGTAAATTAACTCCTTGTATACACAGCAAGTGCATGCCAAGAAGCTTTAATAGTCTTAGATGAATACAGGCCTTGTAGCGGTCTGCTATCATCACATTTTACATTCAGGCTGGTGGAACTAGACACTACAAAGCAGCTACTGCCATCTACTGGCACAACCCGACAGTGCTGGAGCTGCTTCTGCTGACAGCAGGTCAGTTATGAAAGTGACACAAAGGGCATTACACTGAAATGTCCAGAAAAAACTAGAATCTACCTCCATCAGAGTCTTGTGCTGCGAGTCCACTTGCTTTCAGTATGTGGACCTGAGTGACCAGAGAGGGATAACCACACAACCCGGACCAGCAGGTCTGTGGAGGCTCATGTAACGTCAGCTCCCTACAGGACAGGCGGAGAGAGAGGAGGGGATACGTTTTCATCAGTATCTCATATCTATGCTGTTGCCCCGTTTTAGGGTTTAAACCTGGAACAAAATCACAAGGTCTCTTAAAGTCCTGCAGTTAAGTCTAAACCCGTTTCTGTGTCTTGTAAAAGTCTTAAACCTGCTGCAGAGCTGGATCCATATTCACAAAACATCCTCAGACTAAAAGTAGCTGCACAGTGGACGAGTTAGGAGAAATAAAATAACATGCATGACATGTCTTAACTTCACAAGGTCTGTAAGTTTGTGATCTAAAAGCAATGAAAGCCTTTTAGTGCTGAAAGTGCAGCTCACAGTCTGTAACGTGCTTTTAAACCTCACTTTCATTTTCAAATTTCACAATTAAATCTGTCTTTTTTATTCAATTTCCAATAAATCTGCTGATTAACAAACACTGATTGGAAACAAAAGATTCATAGAAAGTGAAACCAGCCCGGTGAGTCCGTACTTGCAGTCGGAGAGCACGTCGGTGAAGACGCGGAGCAGGAAGTCTCCCTCCAGGCCCGGGTCAAAGGTTGTGGGTAAGATGACGTACCGGCCCTCTTTCATTTCGATGCGTACAAACACAGACCTTGAGTTGATGTAAGTGCTCCCAGCAACCTTCTGCTGGGTGACGTGCATACGGTAGATCCGGTTTAACTCCACCTGTGACAGAGACAGCAGTCGTTTCCACTCTATTTAAATCTCTCGCTCTCCGACCTCCACAGATCTGGACACTTTACAAACTGCAGCTTGCACTGGATTGCACCAAATATGATATTTTCTGCATTTTATTGTGGGGTGTGTTGTATTTGGTCCACCTTCTTAAAACATAATGTAATCTAATACAAGAGCCCTGCAATTTTCACACATTCATAAAGGTTGTAATGTGACGCTGGAGGATTTTCAGTAACATCTATGATTGACACACGCTGAGCTGACCCTCTGTATGTCGAAGCCAATCGCCAGGTTTTCCCCTCGTCCCTCTCTCAGTGTGGCTCTGCGGTCTTTCTGCTGCAGACAGATCAGCACCTCGTCCTCCGGCTTCTTCACGTCAAACACGTACTGCAAGACCGAGAAAAGAAATACATCTTTCTCACAAAGCACAGACCTACACTTCACTGTCATCTGGGAAATGATGAATCGGTGAAAGAACAACACCTGCGGGTTCTGGAGGAAGGTCTGCTTGTTGTTGGTGCAGCCCCCGGCTCGGTTGAGAAGCGGGTCGTCGTGGCGACGCCAGGAGCCTCGCATCACGGCCTCCTCCCAGGTCTTATGGAAACTCAGGTGGGATGTGTTGATGAGACGACACAGGATGAGGTCTGTGAAGTTAGCGATGAAGTCATCGAACGTCATCCTGCAGGAAGGGAGAGAGCGCGGTGGACAAGTACGAGGAGAATATTTCAACAAACAGTCAAATGATCCGTTAAATGAACAAATGAACCCTCCAGAGATGGAGATTGAACATATGTCTGTCCTTCTGACTTTAGGCACCTTGTGTCTTCTGCCAACAGGAGGCAGTGTTGCAGTGAAACTCACCAGAACTCTCCATCATCCCGCACAGTGACGCCGATCTTCTCCCTCTCACTCTTGCTGACCTTCTTCCACTCTTCAGAGCTGCAGGCAGGAAGAGGTCAGTCTTCTTCTCACAATAACAAGTGACATGCAAAAATGAATTAAGTGCCATCAACAGATAAAAACGACTTGTAGTGTTCTTGAGTATTTTTACTCCACTACATTTGACAGCTGCAGTTACTAGTTCAAAGCTTTGTGTTCACTGGACCATTCTTCTTTACCAGAGCAAAAGAGTCAATGCTGTCCCACAATTCCTTGCAGTAGCAACACTTAAAGCTAATTATGTAATCATGGCGTTTTCCATCGAGGTGAAGATAAAGTGTTTAGGAAAAGACAGGATGTGATTTCTTTGATCACAGCCAACGACTCTCCTTCATGTCCATCTTCAGTTAATCTTCTCTCTCTTCCAGGTAAACGCCCCTCCCTGTACTCCTCCTCCTTCTCACCTGTCGCTCCAGGGCCCGTTCCACTCCTTCTCTCCCCAGGGGTTCCTCATGCGGATCATGTTGAGCTTCTCTGACCTGAAGAAGGCCAGCAGGCCTTCACCCAGTCTCACCTTGCGCACATCGGTCACCCCGTAGGCATGGCCCTTCACCAGGCCGCAGGCCAGCTTGGCCTCCATGTCCGCTGCACTGGCTGCCTGTAACGACAGGAAGTGACGGGTTCAGTCAGTCTGGAAGTCATTAATCACTTTGTGTTTGTCCTCTCCTCACCCGGATGGAACAGCTGACGAGGCCTCCTCTTTCATGGACTTTCAGGACTCTCTCAAACAGCTCGTGGCGTTTCTCTTCATTTTCTTTGAACCCGAGCTCCACCAAGTCCACTGGCTCCGACACGCCGCCGGTGAAATCCACGAGAGCGTCGGCCGTGTTGCCTCCATCCAGCGCCTCGTAGCATCCGCTCATCCTGAAACACACACACACACACACACTTAGTCTTAAAGTTAAGAAAACTCAAACATAATACATTTGAGAAATTATTCCTTTCTGCTCTTCAAATTTTAATCCATAACAGAAATAATGAAGTAATTAATATACCATAATATTATTCATCCTTATTGTGTTTTACACATTTAAGAAATGTATCAGGGATTTATTTTTTCTCTTATGCATCCAATTCAAATTCAAGCACTGAATTGAAATGTACCCTTTAAACATTTAATAGTGGAAGTGCGTACTTGGCGTAGGCCTTCTCCACCAGTGCGCTCCAGAACTCGTTGCTGTCGTTGGAGTGGCAGTACACCAGCTCTCCGTTCACCGTGGGCAGCCGGTCATCGATCACCACGTCCACCCACTTCCCAAACCGCCAGAACCGGAAGTGGAAGATCCCGGCGTACGAGTCTGGTTTGTGGTCGTCCCACTCCTGGTCCTTCCAGTCAGGAATCACCTGGTGAAAACATGAACGTGGGCTTCATCTGGTCAAAGCTCAGGTTTTATTTATAGATAAATGAAATTCTTGACATTTGTTGATGCACATGTACAGGCTGGAAAGTGTTAAATAGCTCAGAAGCATTATTCCATTGTTGCTGTGTATTTGCTGCAGGGTTTTAGTTTCTCTTGTTGGTGCCAGAAACAACATATCTGCATCCTAATTACCATCAAAAAACCAACAAGTCGCTTGTGCTGGCTGATCTGAATGAAGCTCCCTGCTGTCTAACCCTCTCATCTGTGTACTGTGCGCTCTGAGCTGGCCACCCAAACACCACGCTGTGAGAGCGCTGCGTGTGTTCAAGTATCATGTCACCCAGCTGGGCGACGCTGCTGCAGAGAGCCTCCTGATGTGTGATATAATACAACAACAAAATAAATGAATGAATGAAAGAACTTCACTAACACCAGCTGACTGAGGATTGAAAAAGGTTTTAACAAGGGAATGCCACCCACCCGCATCCTGAGCCAAGATCCCTGCTGACGACACATGAAATCACACAACAATCCTCACTGAAGCGAGTGATAAATAAAGAACTGATCCATTGAGCCAAGACCAGTCGAGCTCCCAGAAGCCCTCAGGAAACTCCCAGAGTTCCCTCTCGTACGTCATCAGCGCCTCCTGTTGCCTAGCACCCTCACACATCACCCACCTCCTCAGCGCCTTTCAAAAAAGCTCAGAGTATTTTACATTGATGTTCCGACATTTCAAACCTGCCCCATAGTATCCAAAGATAAACAGTTCAGGTGAGACGTGGAAGCTTAAAAGTTTCATTGTTCTTATTCTGACTGATGCTTGTGTCGCATTGATCTCATCTACTAACCCTCTCTCTATGTGGCATGCCAATCAATGCATCCTAACCCAAATACCCTGCGGGCGGGGGGGGGGGGGGGGGGGGCCACAAAAGTGATAAAATGCCAACCTGTGAATGAAATAGGTGGAAAGGGGCCGGGGGGAGAGAGGAAGGGAGAGACACACACAGTGCGAAAAAAAAAGAGAGATTAAAACAGGATATATAACC
>JAVQJL010001931.1:0-18543 GCA_036024295.1 Nannoperca obscura
TGTGTGTGTTAAGGATGGGGAGAATGGGGGGGGGGGGGGGGGAGATAGCAGAATAAAAGTGTCACTGTACATGCCATAAATAGACTTTATGACTTCAGCATTCTCAGCCAGGCCCCTGGTTCTTTGAGGAGGATGTTGGCGAGCCGGGCAGACCAGTCAGCTTCCTCTGTCAGGCTCGCATATCAGAAAGACTACATGTGGTCTGTCCAGAGACAACATAAAAACATCCTTGACATTTCCATATCGCTGACCACATTGCTGCTCCTGGGTTATTTGTTTGTTTTTTTATGAAGCGAGAATATGCTGAGTATAGGCATCTCTCGTTATTCATTCCTCGCCTCGCCTCCCTCCCTCCCTCCCCCTTCCATTCGTGTCATTAAGTATACACAGAGGCTGTGGCCGAACCTCAGTCGACAGCGATGTTCAGGCACCGGTTGGCACACATTTTACACTTGCTGCCTGTTTAACTTGCAAATCAAAGCAAACCAAACACAGTTTGACCTAAAACTGCGGTTTCTACATTCGCACAAACATTTGTATTCTTATGTCCTTGTAAGAGCCACTGACAGTCTCAGCCCTCACAGTTACAAGCCTAAAGTGAACCCCAAATGCACTTGAGCCTTAAATCAAGCTAGACTAGACTCCTTGTAGGGTTAGGCCAAACTACCAAAGGGTTAGAACAATAAAGGCAATACAAATTCTGGTAGTTTATATGTTTTTGTAAATAAAATTCCTGATTATTATTTTCTAAATACACTTAAAATCTTTGAAAATGTGTCTAGTTACAAGAATACATGCCCAAATAGCCCACAAATACCATTAAAGTCATTTCTGAGCACATATTACTTGGCCGCATTCTCTCCAGAATTGCTGCAGTAAATTCACTAATGTGCAATATGCTGCAGTAAAATAATAAATTAATGATTTGTCCAAAAAGCGTACACCTACATTACTTTTACTAGCTTACTTCCTGGTATCAAATATAAAAGTTGCTTTTAGCTCTGCTTCAGCCTGCACCAACTCTTGAGGGAGATATCATGGACTTTAGCTTTCTAGATGGTTTCCCAGCTATTTATTTACTTTGACCCTCTGCTATTTTGTGATGCCAGTACACATGGTTAGCCTAGCTTCTTTGCTGTGGTTTTATATGGGGGTTTAGGGAGAGAGAGAGAGAGAGCTTAAAGTAACTTGTAGGGAAAGAGCTAAAAGATGAGCATGGGTTCTCAGTGGGCTCAGATTGACTAGCAAGCAATGGCTAACTTTACATAGCTATCTGGATGGATTCTTGTAAGAAGTCATAATTTAAACTTCTGTTGTAGCTGAAAGTCGAGTTCACCTCTGGTCACTGACGATTTCTACAGATTACAGATGAGACAATTTACCTTTAAAGCCTCTCAGGATGAGCTGCAGTAGTTTAAGGAGGTAATTTAGCAATTTCCGAATAGCCGATAAAGGACAGATGTGATGGGCCGGCTCGGATCGTCTTTCATAAGAGCTGCTACAGAATAACCTCTTTCATACTGGCAAGGAAATATGGAGACAGAGGTCACCGTGTTAACCAAAAAGAGGTTAAAAACACCACTATGATGTATGGAAAAACCAATGCATTGATGTAACACAAGCTATACAGCCTTCCTTTGTAAAAAATATCCTCAATCTAAAGATGCCAAAACTCAAAGTGGTGATTTCAAGGACAACAAAACACACACACAACCACACACTCAGACAATAAGTTTCCCGTTCGCGCACACACCATTCTCATACACCGTCCCTCCCCTCTGTCACTCCTCTTCCCCTCATCCCTCTTATCACAGTCTCTGCTTTGAAACATCCTTTGCTAACACCTGAGAGATGAGGCTGCGTGTCTGCTTGTGTCTGCATACATGCATGTATGGCGAGCACAAACATACATAAAGATAAAGAGCAGTGGCGTCCTGTAAGGGGGAGATAATCCAAACAGAGATGTGCCATCTGGAAAAAAAAACACAACCAAAACAGAACAAAAAAAAACAAGGAGCTGTGGGACTCAGAGAGATGGAGCCCCTCCAGAGGATTAGATAGGGAAGGACAAAGTGATGTTTGCAACAGAAGAAAAATATGAGTCTTTATATTTGATATATGTGGCAGTGGATACATTTACAAACTCACTGTATTGATATATTGCAAAGATGACTGTGAAGTTTTGAATTTATATATCATATAAACAGTGAGTGCAAGTTCAGATCAAGGTTAAACTGTGCTGTCAGTCTCTATTTGAAACATTAATAAAACAGCAGAATAACAACCTGCCTAGTTGTCTGATCGATGTTCAATGGGGTTTTCAAGCATCACTAAATGGATTCAATGTGTTGTGCTGTGTCAAAATATAAAAAAGGTCTGTAAAGCTTGCTGCTAAATAGTGTTATTTAGCAAAGTAAAGTGAGTGCTTATATTCCCAGGATTTGAATTGTTGCATCAAAACTAAATAGTCATCCCAATGGACTTTTTTATGTTTCAAAAGAAAAATCACAGTGGATTGAAATAGGAATTCTTGACAATGATCCACCAAAAAATAAACTTCTCACACAAAAACAAATCTCACACACGTATCCAAATGAAATACAAATATAAAACACAAAATAATCAACTGCATTACGTATTCCCATCAATAGATAATATGAGCAGCTTTGGCAGCAGTTACAGCCTTAGTTTGGATCATCTTTCCACACATCTATCCACTTTCATTGTGGAATATTCAATAATGGAATGTGTCATTGTCTTCGTTATGTAATTTACCTAAAGATCTACATTTCTTCTTCAAAATACAGGTGTATTTAACCTGAAATGATCTGAATCATTGATGTTGTCCATGGTGACCCTACCTGCAGGAATTGGCAGCTGAATCACAGCTAAATGTATTTGTTTCTTCACACAAAGCACAGATGGGGCTCATGGGAATGTCATTTGGTAATTATTTGGTCACAAACCAACAAATCACTGAAGACAAAAATGGGATACAGCTTTATTTCCAGTTTTTTTTTTTTAAATAGGAGTCAATTATGGTTGACACTTTGATGTTTGTGTGTTTAAGCTGTAAATGTCTGCACAAATAGTTAAAACTAGATTCTTTTATTTTCTGTTTCATATTAAATTTGTTTTTTTCTCACATTAAGCAGTCTTCAGATTCAGCACTGTGAAAAAGCCTTATCACACCCATTGTACTTCAGTGTGGTAAGACAACAAAACATAAACAAGCCATAGGGTAAATGGCTTTTACTGACAGTGTATATTTCCATAACAGATGGTGGAAGTTTCCCCCCATAAGAAGTTCACCAACAGAGTATTTATCCCAGGATATTGTAAGAAATTGATTTTGCTGATCAGAGATACATCCCCCAAGAGTCTTTCTAATGGAAGTGATGTCAGCTTGGAGGAAGAATTATGGTAAAATACTATGGCAGAGAGACAAATGAGCTAAGACTGAAAAGAAGGTAAATAGAAGATGAGTAATTGCACAAAGCACACTACCATTGCTCTATTGGGTCAAATGTGTCTGTATATGTGAGTGTTTGCCTATTTAGAACACATTTGCATTTTGGGCATTTAGGCACTCTTATCCATTATAACCAGCAGCATCAATACCTACCAGATCACAGTACACATGTTCCATTTGATATTTGGATTTGAGCTGCTTAAAGAGAAGCAGACAAGAGAGTGAATTTCAAATCTTTCTTGTATGTTTCTTTTCTTGCATCACTCACCCAGCAGCCTGGCGGTTGTTGTTGCTTGAGTCTGGACAGATGCAAACTAACGGTTTGCTAAGTCCAGCCCTCCTTGGTTACTGTTTCTATGCCTGTCAAGCTTTTAGTTGTCACACAGCACATATGGTGTGCAGTTTAGAATAATAATGTTGGCTTTACCACTTCAAATTCTTAGCAATTTTTCTTTGATAACAGACAGAAGTAAAGATTGAGATTGTCATGTCTTGTGCTGACTTGCATTGATTTTGGCGAAATGACAACTGTCATTGGCAGATTTTATTAGCTGTAGCTAGCTAGCTAAAATATGTTTCCAGCTGACCCATTTTTAAATGAGACCTGCTGTTGAACAAAGAGCCAAAGGGGAACCTGATCTTTCAGGTTCTTATTTGCATAAAGCCCGAGACATTTGCCGGCTAACAGTCACAGCATTGCTGAGTTTTATGGCTATGGATGAAACCAAGTTAGGATAACGTGAGTACCAGCTCTGCCGCATTGGTTTTATGGGAGTTGTAGGAAAGTAAACCCCAGTAACATGCTTCATTCAGAAAGACCTGAATGAGAGATTGTTTTACAGGAACTGTTGGAACGGAGGCGAGCCCAGAGGTGACGTCATGACTTGGGCTCCCTTTGTGCATTTGATGGCTAAATAATATTGGACTAAAAGATTACTTCGTCACCCGTAATAATCCATGTAAAAGACACAGAATTAAATAAACATTGTTTTCAAATTGCAGTGTGGAGCTAGTCCCAGTATTGTAAATATGACAAGTCAAAATATGAGACCAGACGAGTATTTCATTCTAACATAACTCCTGCTAATTAGATTACTCACTTGGACAAGCAGAGTTGAGATTTTAGTTTTTAAGGAGAAGGAGTAACCAATGTGTTTGGCGAACACCATGCTATCACTGACTCTGACTGTTGGCTGGAGTTGCTTAAGTGAAGGCATCCCCAAATCCAGTTAAAAAGAGCAGGACAGAGATGCTAACGTAGCATCCAGAACACAATCAACACAGTGGACATGGGCTTTTTTTGTCTTACATAGCCTGTAAACACACAAAATGTAGTCACCCTTGGCCATTAATGTTGGGTTACGTTAATGTAGATAGCAAGGTAGTGCTAAGCTGGATAAGAAAGCTTGCATTAGAGCAGATAAACACACTGTTAGACCCATTTCTTGCATTTTGACACTGACCATATGTCCTATTACATCCCCATGCACACCACTTTAGAGAGGAAAAACCTATAGCTTGACAGACCTACTCTGCCTATATGGTTGCTCAGCTATGATCGGCAAATGGCCAAGTGCGTGCATGTATGACAGGTTTACGTTACAGACTCTGTCCCTCCCTCTACCTACCCTCTGAGCTGATTTCACGGGACCGGACAAGGTCACTCTTGTTGCCCACCAGGATGATTGGTGTGTGTGGCTGGGACTCCCTGAGGAGGAGGCGGAGCTGGGCGGTGCGATGGAAACTTCGCCTGTCAGTCACTGAGAAAACCAGGATACACACATCGCACTGCAGAGTGGACAGGTCCTGGGGAATGCACACACACACACACACACACATAAATAAAACAACACCTAAGTGGAGCAGATTAGCGTTGCAAACATACAGGAGAGATCCAATGACTGAATAGGTGTGGAATATCAGGTAGCTATGACACATTACACAAGATCCTTTACATGCCATCAACACTTTTGTCCTTGAACAATATTTTAAAACTCAGATTCCTCCTCAAGTCCTTGTTTTGTTGAGCTGGAGCTTAGTCATTGACAAGACATCAGTGCCAATGTCAGGCATGCAGCTCTCGAGTTTTTATCACTGTCCCATGAGAGGACGCAGAGGAGGCTTTGCACAACTTGACTGTACGCACGTCACGCTTCACTTTGAATCTCCTGACCCTTTTAACAGTGACCACCAAACATCCCATCGGGGCTTCCTGTCACAGAAGCTCAATTAGCCCGAGTGGGTCTAGCAGAAACAGCAGCTTGGAAGTGCCTGGGACCATCTTTGTCCTCTTTCGCTTTCTCTCCTGAATCTGTCAGCCACATTTACATTGGACTCAAGGTGGTTCATGGGTGAAAAAATAGGTCACGACAAGGTTCTCCTGGCTGTTACTTGAAGGAAATCTCAACAAAAGTGTTAGTTCATGACCAAAATCCCTCCCAGCTCATTATTTATCACCAAATAATACTATATTGTCAATATTATATCAGTCAAACATCTGCTAATTTGGTGAGAGATATTAGGTTTAGGGACTTTGCTCTGTTATGGTTGATGGTTTAGTGAATTAAAATCCCTGTGGTTGTGAACTGCAGAGTAAAATGCAATCCAATATTGGATTTAAGTCTGAAGCCTGGGGTAATGTGGATTAGGTATGCACCATTTGTGTCACACAACATTGTAGCTTTTTCTGTGATTCACTGTCTTTGTTCAGAATTTGGCCAAAGAAGAGCATCCTTTTCCCCCAATGTGGTTCCTAGTATTTGCCTTAAAGCTGCACTAATAAATATCTTTATATGAACAATAGGTCAAATGACTATGTGTAATAAGAAAGGCGTCACTCATACTGGTAAACCTTCCGAGAATTATCACCCAACTTTACAGTTTCCCTCAGCTCTGTGGAGCGTTCAAGCACCCATCTGCTCATTGTTTTGTTTTTATCAGCCGGAACGTTTGGTCCAGCTGTTTGTTTCAGTCTTACCGCCCTCATCAGCCCTGTACTAGGCAGCTGTTCAGTGAAAAGAACTCTGATAAATTGACTGTACAATACATGTCCCACACCAAACAGCAGATAGACAGTTAGCAGCTGCCTGATTAGCTTAGTCAAGCATTTAGTTGTTAAAGAGCCAGATATGTCCCTCAGAAGTTGGTAAAGACCAAAAAGGAGGTGAAATAAATTATGTTTACTATATTAACAAATATTGGACTTGTCAAGAAAGAATGAACTACATTAAATTACATTTAGCAAGAAACATGAATCTAAATACATTTTAAAGTTGTCTGCTGTTTGTGTAAATGGGCAGCTGGTTGCTAACACATTAGCCGTAAGAACTTTAAAGTAATATGTGTGTTACAGCTATGTTACAGCGTTTTCCACTGCCAAACCTATTTAAAAATCTATAAATACTGCTTTAAAATCCCCTTGAAGTATCTTCAAAGTTAAATACAGAAATATTTCAACACTCTGGTCACATTTTTATCAGCTTGATCAAGAGTTTCAGTGATTTTACAGAACCAGGATTTGTGTTTTGATGTCTGGAACATTGCGTCTAATGGAAAATATTACAAGTCTTGTGCATTTTCTACACATGTTCATCTACCTAATCCATCATGTGAATTTTGATATGTTTGGAAGCCTTTGCACTTTCACTGTGCTTTAAAATGTTTAAGTTCTGTGGGTTTAGCAATGCGACTCCATGTCTAAAGTTGGATGAGCACAATCAATACAAACTATTTTTCTCCCAAAGACAGAAACCTGAGACCAGACACCACAGTGTTATGCCAGTCAAAGTCCTGTTTTCTGTCGATGAAACAGAGATCCATTTTAGAACTACGAGACTTACCGGAACAATTGTTTTATATCCAGATGGGTTTCTTCTAGTGAAGCACAGACTGTGACTGTAGTGCTCAAATGAAAGTCGAAGTATGAGCAAAGTATTTTATATTCACTCTTTGTGGGGCAATACCAGAAAATAAAGTTTATATTACAGTCTTGAGCTCAGAAGCTTTTTACCTGACTTAACCGTAAACCTGCTCAGAGGGAATTGGTACATTTTATTTAAGACTTGATTTCAGCTTTATTTCTATAACTTTTCATTGTGTTATTTCTGCAAACATCTGACCTGTAGAACTGCAAATACAATCAAGTTGTATTTCAACTGGAAATAGGACTCTGAAGCCATAAACACTGGTGACTCAATCAATATGAAAACATGTTATTCCCACTAGATAACCCAATCTGCCTGCTAGCTTTGGACTGTACATTGTCTGTGTGTATGTGTGTGTATGCGGATGCCCTTGCCCTACATCCACAGCCCCAAAGGTAAATTCCTGCCCTCCAGAGAGATTCAGGCGCCTGAAAAATTCATGTTGTCTCAAGCGGCCAAGTAGTATCGGATCAGACCCTGGAGCAGGAAATTCATGGGGAGCCCCTTGGCACTCTGTCCGTTTGACGGAGCACAGGAAAAGACAGGCAGAGGAGGGTGGATGAGGGGGGAGGGAGGGATTGGCGTGAAAGGCGGCTCCGCCACCTGTCACTGTCTGATTTAGGGATGAGGAGAAGAATTGGAAACAACAAGACAGAGAGAAAGAGAAATGGAGAGAGAGGGCGACACTAATGTTTGCTAGCAAAGGTGTACAAACACAGAGTGGACAAACAATCGATTAGGAGTGTGATGGAGCGCGTCAGGAGGAAAGCTGTGACCAAGTAAATACGTCTCTCTATAAAACAGAAATCAGGACAGTTCCAACTCTCTCCCGCTCTTTCTTTCTCTCGATTAAGCATCTCCTCTCTGTCCACAGAGAGCAGGCCATCTGTCAATACTCGCCCCCCACACACACACACATTCACATGCACCAACACACAGCCACAAAAGCCAAGCCCACATGCAGTCATATTCAAATCGTACGCAAATGCACACAGAGGTGTGCACAAATATTAATTAAATCATCTTATAGTAATAACAAAGAAGTGTGAAGTTTTACTTAAATGGCATCTTCCCCTCCTCACCTTGCAATACGTGGCCAAAATGTGTGTATGTGGACACATATTCGTTCTTCATATGCCAGCGTACTTTTGGTCTGTTTTTCATGGTTTGTTCTAGGCCCCTTATACAACAATTAAATTGTTGTGTGGTTGTTAAGTTGTTAAATTGAATTATTGCACATTTAGCAGTGAATATTCAATGTTATGCAAAATACTTAAGATGTGTCCCTATTTTCAGGGTACTTCAGGAGCTTACAATGGTATTTTAAACAATGTGCTCCTAGCTTTGTGGCAACAGTGATTTTCTGAGTTGTTTTGGAGAAGAACTGGCCTGCACAGAACCATGACCAACACCTTTTGGATGAACTGGAATGCCAGGTGTGAATGCCACCCAACATCCATTGCCCAACCTCACTCATCACTCCTGCGGCTGTATGGGAGCAAATCCCAACAGCCAGGGTTCCACAGTCTGGTGGAGATTCTTCCCAGAAGAGCAGGGACTGTAATAACAGCAGATTAAAGCTCATGGTTATGAAATATTATGTTCAACAATCACATATGGCTGTAATGTTCAGGTGTTTACATGCGATTGCCCATCTATAATGCTCTAATCCTTCAGTGTATATGATACAGTACTGAGGCTGAGCTCCTTCATGCTTACATAACTACATAGCCACGAGTTCACAACTGTAATAATGGCATCCACTTTGTATTCAAAGCTACACTTACAATGCTGGCTTCATGTTGAAATTATGAATAAATAATGGACTTATTTTTGGTAGGAGGTTGTTGCTTTGGGCTACATCCTGGAAAGTCTTTGCCAAATGCCTCATGTTGTCGCCCGCCATTTTTGACTGTGTATTACTATCTGTCTTGCTGATAGCTTTAGTTTGAAAGTGATTAATGAAACTCACCACTAGTGCTGAATATTTAATAAAGTAAATAAAGAACACATAACGTAAACAGGCATATGGATCCCTTAAATGTTACTTATTGTTTGAAATATACACCCATACAGAGAAATCTGTAATCGGCTGATCTATACCATGGAGATGTATTTGTCAAGCTCTTCTTACCACTCTGCTGCAGCTTCTCATTCTGTTTAAACACAGTCCAATGGGACAATCATTCAAGCCTTCAAACAGTATGATAAATTGTTTTCAAAAACCAGGCTTGCAGTAGTCAGACAGGCTTGTGTCTGTTCTACCAATAAAAATGGTCACAAATCAGTCTTTGTAAGAATTCTTTTTTCCACCACTTCCTGCTTCTGGTGCAGATGTAGATAAGAGAAGGCACATTCAATAAAACCTGACAGAAAGCATGGTTTCCAACAGCGTTTTTATCAGTGCGACACATGAACATGGTCTGTGGAGGCCCGACGTCCAGTGAGAAGCTGCAGCTGAGTTATGGTTGAAAAACAGCCTCTAACATATCACTAAACTGGAATGGACTTGAATTTTCATGTGTTTCACAAGCTTTTTATACGTACAGAAACAATACACACATGCATTAACATGCACTCAAAAACACACTCACATACCAACTTGCTAAAGCAAGGCCCTACATCAGCATCCATTAACATTGAGGACAATGAATCACTTATCAGGCATCATTTTCATAACATGTTGTGGCTATGCCAGCACTCAAAATATTATTCCTTCCAGTTGTGTGAAAAAAGGCAGAAAACAAAGCATTTGGCAATATTTTGAGAGTGCGTGACCATTTGTTTGCATCCCTCATTATACAACATGCTCCCGACTGTCTGAAACACACAACCTGAAATACTGCAATCTATTGGCCCCCTAGTCATTTGCTTTGCAGAACAAGATTCACGAGCAAAGCAGCTTACAGCCTTTACATAGAAACAAAAGGTCAAACACATCCCCACCTGCTTGCGCAAACATCGACAGAGTACGCACACATGCACAGATAAATACATAGACGCCCATGCTACCATTTTGCTTTATCAAAAGCAAACACATCTGACTCTTTGGCTTGCGTTCTTTCTGATTGACTGCCTGTCACAGCAAAATGAAAGAGCAAGTAGATCAATAAAGATGCAGGGGTGATGAATGAAGGCAATGAAAGACAGACAGGAAAAGGAAGGAAGAAGAGGGAGGAGCCAAAGCAAGAAGAAGAGACAGAGGAGCACCTTGCTCTGGTAGCTAAGTCAAAATCTGATAATAGGATGATGAAGCTTAGTACAGATGAAATGCTGAGTTAGTGGGTTTGCTCTTTTTCTCTCCCTTGCTTTCTGCTGAACAGAGACAATGCTTCCCTAAGGAAACATATTACTGTCGCCATCTGGCCTGCACTGGCTAGGCCACCAACATACACACACACACGGATGCACTGCAGAAGCCGAGCACCAATGACTACATCATCACAGAATGCAGCTGACATCACAGCACAGACATAGCCCAGTGCACCGTGCAGACAATTGCATGCCATGACCACCAACCACCTAACACACAAACGCACACACACATGGCAGGGTGGTGTAGTAAGTGTCTCAGCATGACCCAGATCCAAGCTTTAATATGACGGCATGTGGAGCCTCTACCATGTATCCATTAGCAAATCCCCGAATCCCTACCGGTTTCAGGGATGCTGTTCTGTGGTTCGACCTCTGACCTCCCTACAGAGTGAGGATAAACATGCATTTTCCACCAGGACACAATTATTGCATCATCAGTAAAATCATTTTGTGACCTTATAATTATATAAGTTATTCACCTTGAGAAGATATTAACAGTTTGTGTAAGTTTTTTAGCTCTTTGCATTAATGGCCTTTTAATTTAAGTTATTCTCTAACTTGGTCCTATGAGGTTCCAACTGCCAATCAGTGCTTTGAAACGCACACAGGAGGACCAATCAGGTTGTACCTCTTTACTTGTTGCCCCTTGGTGACTGAGGTTAGAGGTGCTGAATTAATCCTGAAATAGTGCGAAACCAGAAGTTTTAAAACCTAAAAAGTAATTATTATATTGAAGCCATTGTGAGTGACACTGTTACAGATGACAATTAAGTTGAGAGACATTTTTTGTCTTGTTTGAACTTGATGAAAAGCGGATTCCGGCCATTGGCTACCATACTAGACAACAGCTAGCTTATGAATGTCAGTTTTGTCAAAATGTGGAGACTGACACAGTTGACAGTGACAGCTAAGTTAAGTAATTTGTTTATCTTGTTTGAACAAAAGCGTTTTTTACCATTAGCTACCATGCTAGACAGCTAGCTTACTAATGCTAACTCATGCTACTATTTGTTAACAATAATTAATGTCTTAATTAATTATTAGTAACAGTGACTACTTTCGTGATAATGCCAAAAACTAATATGTGTAGGGATGTTAGATAAGTTAAGCTTTCAAGCACGCTAGCTAGCTGACAGTTACTGTAGCATTCCATCCATTTTAGTGTTGTGATGCTAACTTTACTGTGCGCCTTACTTGGTTTGTGTCTGTTTATATGCTAACTTGTGTAGGCGACATTAGACATAAAGTGATGATAGATACATTCAGAACACAGACCCTACCAGTGATTTGTATTGTTTTGAATTGCATTATAGATAATTCTTGATGACCTAAATACTCAAATATCTCCTCCAGTAATGAATACATTCATTTTGTTTATTGAAACAAAGTAGACTAAGATGTCAAATTATTTTAATTTCAAAGATTTTTTTCCTTGGTACAAAGGTTTGATTTTGGTTCACACAGAGTGTTCTATACAAATAAATGGAGTAGTGACTCTCAGCAGAGACTGAAGAAAACAAACTGTTATGGTATAATAGCTTATGTGGATTAGGACATTAAGAAATGAGAAACTGTAAATTGTCCAGAACGACTCTCATAATGCTGAAGAACAGCAAAACAGGAAAGAGAAAAATGTCCAGGGAAAGAACTCCCTTGACACAATGGCACAATCTTTCTCTGTTCCAAGAACTGGATGGTGGAACGATGTTTTTCTTCACTCTTAATCGCGCAAAAGAATGCGGTCAAGCAGCAATTATCTTCTTCCAAATTACATCCTGGACTTTTTCTCTAATTTGCTTTAACATAATAAACGATCCTGTCCTCTGGGGCAGCAGCAAATTCTCCCCACTGCATGCTGATAAATACACACATATACATCACTGGCCTACATTTCTCCATGCCTCCGGCTGCACCTTTTGGTTGTCTTTAATAAATATTTTAATTTCAAGCTATCAAATAATAATGGAAACTCAGAGCTCAAAATGAATTCAGACACACACACACAGACAGACAAACACACATTAAAGAAAAGGGTGGGAGGGCCCTCTGGTCCTCAGTGACCTCAATCTTCAACTTGCTTCCCTACAGACAGAAATGAGTTAGATGTTTAAGAGATACATTTTGCAACCAAAGTCAGTGTACAGGCGAAGTACAGCATGGGCCAGCTAGGTCAAGGCCAAGTGTGCCAGTGTTTCTATTTTGAGCACATGGATGACTTATTTAAACCATCCAACCTCCCGTGACATCAACAACACTCACAACGTCCCAGCGTCTGGCTGAGCAGACTCTCAGCCTTCTGTGCATGTGTATGCTGTGTGTACACATTTAACACACGCGTCTGTCAGTACAGTCTATATCTATTTACGTGTTTCTGCACTTACAATAAGCTCTACCTGCAGGTTTGTTGTGTCCCCCCCCCCCCCCTTTCTTGCACCGCAGTTGGGGAAATTACAGCTCCAACTAGACCTTCATGTGTCAATCAGCTGTGAGTCAAGCCAGGAAAATACTTGAAGGAACAATCGCTGAATGTGAATGTAACAGTTTTTCATCTTTTTTGGCAGTTTGTATTGCAAGGGCATGATGAGGCGCTGATCGGGCTTGGCCAGGGAACGGATGAAGCCCCACAGCCAACAGCATCGGAGCTGACTGTTCTAGCATAAGTGATTAAGTCAGCCCCTGTATGTGCGTACTTGAGCGTGTATGTGTGTGTGACTTTGCATGTTGCTATGGTAACTTGGGTGTAGGTTGGGGTGCCCCATGGAGAACACTTGCAGTTCGCCACAAGGCTAGAAGCCCTGCCTCTTGGGACTGGTTATCGCTGTGCCAGTTCAAGGCCACAACACATATTAGGTAACTGGACAACATCTGTCTATACACCTGACTCTGTCTGTGTAAGTTTGTATCTGTGTGTATATATATGTGTCTTTTACCCATGGGCAGTACCACCAAAAGCACAAAAACATGAGCATGAATTGGCAGATGATTTTGGGATGCTGTCCAGTCCTCTCTGCCTCCCCCCAATGCTGACAGCCCTGGAGTTATTCCAAGCTTCCCGCTGGCCTGCGTCTGTTGCTTCAGCCTTAATGCCCTGCCTTGTATTAACACGCACAGAATAACAAATGTAATTAACTCTCAGCGAGATTTAACCACGGCAGAAAAGGGCCAGCGGAGAGAGGCGAGCGAGCGCCACAAAAAAAAGCAACAAAGACACTGAATGGACGGGGAGATTTGGAGATGATGACAGCTGCAGGAAGGAAGGGCAACAAAATTGGGTCTGAGAAAGGGAGGAGAGAGCTTACAGAAAAAGTGAGGAAGTGAAGAAATGAGCTGGCTGTCAGTGGAGTTCCCCGGAGCCAAATGTAGCTGTGTGTGAATAATTTAACCTTAAGGGGAGAGCCCCTGGAGGCCGAGTGGACATCAGGACTAAGATGTATCAGGCATGATCTACCCAACACACTAATTAGAGTGCTCTCCCATTCCATCACGTTATTAATAGGCATTAGTGACTGCATGCTTTTTGATTTCACATAATGCTTTTTGACAAGCTGTTATTGCTCTCTGCCTGCTGCAGCTTAAGTTTTTCCTGCTCAAAAATCATCACCACAGGGTCGTATTAACTCATTCACGCTGTTCAGCTCAAAAGGTTGATGATGCATAGCCGCTGCAATTTTAGCCCTCGCCGAAATGTTCTTGTTAACTGTGGATTTGAATTGAAACAAGTGAGGTTAACAAGAGAGCGATTTGCACTTTTCTGAATGAGAGGACTTCAAAAAAGCTCAAGTACAGTGAGCCCAGCTGCTCCTGCAGGATTCTCTCTACAGTGTAGCATGCAGACACACACATAAAAGCAAAGGTATGAACACACTCTTTACACCCAAATACACATAAACTATTTGCACGTCACAGGAATCGAACAAATCGCCTTTTCCATTTCTTTGACATTTGACATTAGCACAGTCAAACGGGCTGTGCTAATGTCAAAACCAGAAGAAGTAAAAGTAGAGAGCAAGAGGTCATCAGAGCACAAAAAGACAGGGAGTCTGTCCCAGGTCTAGTACGAGATAAACAAGACAGAGCAACTGAGGTGTGAAGCTGACAGTCAGTAAACTCACCTGTTTCCAGTTGTCAAAAATGATGACTTTGCTGTCCTCGTCGTCGACTGTCACTGTGCACTCGTAACCCTCACCTGCAAGCAAACATCAACACACAGAGTGGAATGAAAAACACCACAGCACACATGCTGTATGACAGTGCCATTAAATACTAGGTGCACTATATATTTAATTACAAAAATGTGACAGCATTGCCAAATAATTGCAATATTAGCTAAAGTGAAATATCAGTGGTCTTAAGTTAATCTAGGTCTTCAAAATGCTCTTGACCTACTCACGAAACCTTGAATCAGTTTCGTGAGGATGTTTAAATTGGGTTATGTGGCCAACTGACACGTTTGAAAAATGTAACTGGAACTAATTTCAGACATTTGCTCCTTGGGACATTCTTATCTATCCAATTTTATACTTCAATTCAAGGGATAAGACTGGTGACGTTCTTTATTTTTCTTATTAGTGACAAACCCTATGAAAAGAAAACCAAAACCAACAATGTTTTAGCCTGTTTTTCAATACTTTCTGACTTCCCTAGCTGTGACACCCTGCTCAAATCCTATTGAAGATTTACATATTGCTTCAAAAAGGTGCATTTTATATGAACATTAAAAAGAAAATCTATTATTATATAGTAAAAAAGGTGAAACTTAAAAATGATTCTTGACCATAAACTCAGTATTGTGTATTGTACCGTGAGCTCACTATTAATAAGACCCTATAAAATACAGAAAAATACTAGCACATCAAATCTCCTGGTGTTAATCTGTGCTGTCTTTGGCTGGTAATTACTTTAGGAGGAGCCGTATTGATTGGTGAGGTGTTATCACTCTCACAGAGCTAATATGGTGCTATGCACCTGTCAAAAACTATCAAAAAAGTGTTAATTAAATAGGTGTTGATTGTTGTTGTTTTTTTACACTTTGTAATTTTGACGTGTAGGTCATTGAATCATTTAGCACATTGCTAAGATTCCAGATGAGGATGAGAGTGCCACCATAGAAACATGTACCTAAGCTGCTTGAATGAAAGCGCCTTTTTTGTCCATTTATGATGCATGAATCCAAGTGTACTACAAGGGCAGTAATGAATACTGTATGGGGTGAGTTTGGGGCAAGTCAGCTCTATTTATGAGGGAAAGCAGTCACCTCTTAGCGACACTGACTTATCGCTTTCTTGTCGAGACTTAGATGAGAAAATGGATACCACTCTGTCGGGTAAATATAACGCTGCAGCTAGCAGCTGGTGAGCTCAGCTTAGCATAAAAACTGGAAAAAGGGGGAAGCCACTAGCATGACCCAGTTTTAACGTAACACAAAAACCCACTTACCAATCAATACCACTGGTATGGGTTGCCACCTTCAGTGTGGAAAATAAAAGACACCTTGGCAGCTGTACTATGCACGGAAGACACAAATCAAGTGAGGGATCTGGGGGTCCTGTCCCATGAGATTTTGAGTGTCGTTCACTTCATTTCCTGCATTCTGGTGAATTTCTATGCACCGTAACCAGGACAATGACAATGTTGAGTGAGAGACAACTTGGCTGTCATTCTAGGTGTCATTCTTTTCCACAAATTCTGATTTAATACTTCTCCGCTATGTCTCGTGAAACTTTTTGTTTTATCATTTCTCATGTCATTCCAAGCATTTGAATGCATAGTGTATGCATTAAAGTAGGGTGTGCATGAAAATACGGGACAAAAAGTATCAAATCCAACCTGTATTATACAGGACTATTGGGCAACCCTACTTATAACTGTGTGCTAAATATGTAGTTGAAGCCAGCAGCTAGTTAGGTGCGCTTAGCATAAAGGCTGGAAACAGGGGGAACCAGCTAGCCTGGCTCTGGGACTAGTTGCCAAGAAGTTGCCAAGAAACAAGCTATAATGTGTCAATTATTAAACTTGCAGGCAGACCTTTTCACAGAGCCAGGCTAGCTGTTTCCAGTCCAAGCTGACCGGCTGCTACATGAGAACGGTATCAACCTTCTCATTGGCAAGGAATTGAGACCATTTTTACTCCAGGTGTCTAAATGAATCTTTCCTGGAGTTTAACCTTACGACTGATTTAAAAATGTTTCCCAGTACTAATGCAGGTGCACATACACACAAAAACACACTCCACCCATCCCTATCCAAGTCTTTACCACATGCTTGTGTCTCAGAGTCTATAGAGAGGGATCTGTCCGACTGCCCGGCCAAAGATAAGGCTAGCGACGACTTGCCCACGCCATTCTGTCCCATTAGCACTATCCTCAGTGCCCCGCCGCGGCTGTGGTAAGCCGACTGAGCGGCGGCTGATTGGCTGAAGGACTCATCTCGAGGCACCGCTGTGCCACTGATAGGCAACGTGGCAGGCTCCTCCAGGCCCGGGATCCAATCGCAGTCCTCGGATACGGCTTCTTCCCTCCGCAGCTGGTGTTTGACAGGCAGGGGTGTGCTTCCACGCCGGAGGGGGGGAGCCGTGGTGAGAAACATACTGTACTAGAATGAAATTGAGACAGATAACAGAAAGACATATGTGTAAGTCCAGAAAGGAGCAATTGGGCAAAAGACATTTTGCATTGTTGTCTACAGTACTTTAAAATAGTCCAAGAGGTCCAAGCAGACTGCAGCTCTACCTGTAACACTGTCTATTCTGGTAAATGTTGTCACTGAAGAATGGGGGAAGGGTGTTTCCACTGTCTGTGCCTGTGTGTAAAGAGGAGGGAGGCGATGACAGTGGAGGTGAGACAGATAAGTGGCAGTGTGAGAGAAAGATGCTGATGAAGACGCAGAGCGTGTCAAAGGGAAACCTTAAGACAGGAGGGGGGAGACGGTGGGGGTGGGGGTGGGCAGGTAGGGCTGCTGAAAGAGAGAGGGAATATAAGAGGATGCCAAAAGACAGCAGGGTGATAAGAACACAGAGAGGCAAGAGAAAGAGATGGTATAGAGAAAGAAACACAGGGGAGGCACAGAGGAAAAGAGGCTGATAAGGGAACAAGTGCGGTCAGGTGGCTCTATACTGTACAGTGTGTACATAGTGACTTCAGCATGGATTAACATGAAAAAAGTTCAGAAGCATCACGTCTTGATCTCCATTTCCTAGTTATCTAAAAAAAGGGAAAGCTGTCAGCAGTTTTCTCCAGAACAATAGTTTGAGAAAGGAAAGTGTGTGTGTGTGGGATGGCATTTGCATAACAGTGTGTGTGTGTTGGCAGCCGCAGCAGGTCAACCATTAGACGACCCTCATCAATATTAATACAGTAATTAATCTAGCTCCAGCCGAACCCCTGGGCATGTGTGACCCAGTGACTCCCTGTGGCACAGCTAAGTACAGTATTGGCGCTTCATTAAAGGGGATTGACACAATAACAGGAACATCACAGAGCAAAGTCTCACAAATTACAATAAGCTGAATCAACACCTCTCTGACACAATGTCAACAAAAACAGAGATTTTAAAACTTCACAAAGTAAGGATTTATCTCAGGGATGTCGTATTGGATTTTATTAGATTGTTAGACTACTTTTTCTCTGTCATGGCTTTGATTTCATAACGTCCTTTAAATACAGTATAATTAGCTTAGTATAGCATCAGTACCATTATATATTGTAAAATATATGCCATAGAATAGTTGTGCTTTGGCAACACATGTCAAATGGCATGCATAGTATACAGTGGAAGAGTATAGTGTGTGTGCTGTGTTGAAGAATACAGTTAGTATAGTATTGTGTAAGTGTAATG